>JAQGBY010005978.1:0-13788 GCA_034698785.1 Mycogona germanica
CAACTAGTTCTAGAGTACCCTTATTCGCATCCAGCAGAACAATGTCACCTGTAAAATAAATAAAATAAGTGCAAACTATTATACAGAGTAAACCTGAAACTATGGGTGTTTCATACAGAGAAATTGCGATTTTGCGAAATGTTTCATTGGTCACATGCCAGAGGCAGTTTCCAAATAGGCATTATAAATAAAATTTAATCTTAATTAGACTATTTACACTTAATTTGCAACACTTTATGGTGGTTGCTTATTTAGCATGAATCAGGCGGCTTACCAGATTTAAATATCTTGGCGGCCCCGCGTGCCGCAACGATGCACGGCAGTCCATATTCCCTAGCAACAACCGCACCTGTTAAAAATACAAAGCCCAACAACGCAATAACAGTTAGATCCACAAAAATGGACAATAATTTCGTCATACAAAATAATTCCAGCCAATTGTTTGAATTAATAGATAAACTAGTATTTACCATGAGAGACGAGCCCTCCCATCTCGGTGACCACTCCCGCCAACATGGGGAAATATGGTGACCAACCTATGTCAGTGGTGTGTGTGATCAAAATGTCACCAGGCTAAAAACAACAACAAATGATTACAAATTTTTGTTGATCCTATCAATTGAACTACACTATTTGAAAACAATGTTATGCACACGTTACAGAGTGGACCATGGGTTTAATCTTCACCTGTATTTGGTTGACTTGGTCAAAAGAGAGAATAACCCTAGCCGGACCTTTGGCTATGCCCTGGGACACAGGAAAAGCTAGAATGGTAGGAAACAAAATTAAAAACGTGTTTTTTTAAGTTGTAGAGTAAGAATGCAAAGCTTTATATGTAATTGAAATTTTAATAAAAATTAAAACTTACTTCCTGCTGACGAATAAATTACCTTTAAGCTTTGTACCGGATGTGTTGACTTCTACGGTATCGTTTTCTTCCTCATCCTTAAATTCCCAGTAAAAAAGTAAAATAATAATAAATCGCAAAGATTCATCCATTAGTCTAATTTGTATCATTTTTTCAAAACTACATTGAAGAAACTCGTCCTTAGCTGGAAAATTGTTTAGTTAGATCATACTGTAGTTGATGGCGACTTATAAAATTACATTATTCTATAAGGTAGCAAATTATCTTACTGCTATTGGATCGCCTCTTATGAACTCTGGAAAATGTAGAACCTCTTGTTTAGGCATTAACTTTCGTCGTTGTACAGCCCTTTAATCGGAAAAGTGAAAAATATGAATGGACATTTTTGAATTGAAAGAATTCAAAAATTATAGTTGTAGGTAGATTTACCTGTTGATTGCTCGGGCAGATCTAGTCTTTAACAGGGAGTGAATTTCAGAATTGGTGAGGTAGAAAATCAGATCAGCATCCGGTAGGAGTTCCTCTTTGACCATCATGTGACCCATTCGACGAAAGGCCACCCGAATTTCATGTGTTACTTTGACGAAAAGGGACTGGAATAATCGGCAAACATAACCCAATTTTTAAATTCACTGTTAAGCAGGAATTTGGTGGTGTTTGTGTCGGCGAAGCGTTGGAATGTGGATTGTCTCCACTGTTTAGGCAAAACCAATGGATAAAAAGAATATTTACAGAGATGCTCGGTAGATGGCGTTTAAGCTAAACAGTTACACGAGCCTGTCTTTAATTTTCTTGAGTTACACGCCTCGAAATAGTTTATAATAATATATTGAATATTCAGAATCCATAATGACCACCAAAAATATTTCTTGACAAAACATCAAACCTTCGATTGCTCTCGGTTGCACATACAATTTCGGCAAATTGGTAGAATGTAGGCTAAAATTCGTCTGTGAAAAAGAAAAAACTGGATCACGAAAAAAATCACGAAATTTACCGTTCCCCAGAATACAATTTATTTATAAATGGAAAGATAATTTGGCTTGCTGTGTGCTCACTTAGACATGGGTGTTATTGGCGACTTCATATTTTTTAGAATCTCTTGTATTGACTGTTCTTGTTTGAGATTTGATGGACTCTCTGGCAGCATTACCTGTCAAAAGTTGACAAATATAAAAAATAAGTTCAGGTGCTACTTTTCTCAACTAACTTCTTTAGAAATAAAATATTGAAATGATTACAATTTTTGTTCCAAATGACATTCATAATTTAATTACTGATTATGCAACGTAAGAATGTTCTTGAACGCACGTGGCGCTGCGATCGTCAAGCTGGCCACATGTACGTTATATGTGTGTCATCATTAACGTTAAACGCCTACCGAAATTGTTGGGATCCTATATTCATTTTAACTAATGGTAATCAGGGGCATTAAGGGCCATAATAATTTGACAATATTCGACTCAACCTACTTGTAAAACCTGGATTAATTTTGTCGGTTGCATTCCCCAAGATATTGACGAAAGATCGTACTGAAAAGAAGAAAAAAATAAACAGTGAAAGCATTCTTCTATGGCCTTGAGATTTCAGGTGCTACTTTTCTTAACTAACTTATGATTTTAATTACAAACCTCTTTATAACAGCGGTGACCGTGGCGCGTAAGAAACTCACGAAACTTGTTGCCGGCGTCTTTAGCTTCGGTTTGTAGCCACTGGAGGGCGCTCTAATAAGAAAAGCACAATGGCATGTACAAAGTTAAATGTCAGAATTCCAGGCAAGCGGATTCAACGATTGAATTAAATACTTAAATTTGATTAGATTTTGAAAGCATTTCCACATTTGTACCTCTGGATCCATACTAGAGAACTCCGCTGAACTTTTTTCTTTTTCAATTGCTGTCCTTAGCTCCTATAATGAAATGAATATATTTAATTATAAGTATTTTTCAATTTATTCTGTTTGCAATTACTTAGAGGTAGCTGCATGCCATTGGATTCATTCCGTACAGAGTATACTCGTGCAGAAATGTAAAACAATTGTTGATAGATTGATGATCCAAACCCTTTTGAATTAGTTGTGATCAAAGTGTCATTTTGTAAATACAAATTGCACAAACGCCAGACACGGGTAGTAATCAAATATAGGTATCAAATTGCATTTGAATTTACCTTCAAACTTGTGGGTACATCACCGCTGATGGCGCCGTTCGCATGCCCAATCAGATTTGCAAAATCGCTGTACTGATCGAGTCCATAATCTAAAATAGAACGGCTAAATTATTTCAGAAATTACTTGATGCTTGTAGAACAAAACTGTAAAAACAATAATGCATTGACGTTTTTGAATTACATTATTTTAAAGTTCTAATGTTGCAAGCGGCTGTATATATATTAATTACTGGTTGTAATAGTTCTCAATTACATTGTTAATTGAAATCTAGATAAAAAATGGCAAAGGTTAACCAGATATTTTTGTAGTTGAAGCAATAGCTTGTACCGGTAAAGATTTTCTAGAGTCGATACGCACCACTGGATGATCCTTTCAGCATTCCCAGCACAATTACGTTCCACAGTATGGATGTTGTGCTCATTCGGATGTGCACAATGAAAGACTATGTAATAATTTTATAAAAATCAAAATCATACTTTTTTATTTTCAATGGATACAATTATTACAAACAAATGTCTCTAATTCGTATGTTTAATTTGATAAAATATCAAAACTTAATGTCATCAATATGGCGCGAATTCGCCATGATTTTTCCTGACACCTGACATTGTTTCTAGACATTTTAGCTCCTTGGAAATAGCTTGTTTACCCAGATTGGCTTTAAATCATAAAAAATGCACTCTTTCAAGATGACTGTTAAATTTACTTCCTCTCTACAGATCCACCCTGTCAAGAAATACTTACTTGGGCAATTTCAAATAGAGACGTTTCGATTCTCGCGAGTAGGTCTTCGGCCCTGCTTACTCCATGTGTCGGCACGCTGAAATTGGTGTAACGAGTTTTGGCAGCATCCAGAAATCGCTTTCCCAATATCATGCACTTTAAAGATAAGGAAATGCAATTTCTTGAGCATTACACTTTATCGGGCTGCACGTTACGATTGGTTCCAAAGAAGGTCGGTGCACACAAATCGAGAAAAAAGGAAGCGCTCTCAACGCGTAATACGGGTGCGTAGTTCGACATGTTGTACGAGGTAAAGATTTGAGATGAAAATCAGAGAATCTTTTGAATGACAATTATGTACAAATGACAATATGTGCCCTCTCATAGCGCCTAAGCACTACGCGAGTCCAGTACCCCGGGATCGAAATTTTCGAGAGCCCACGCCGGGAATCGAACCCGGGACCGCCGAGCCACAGTTAGTCGCAATACCGACTGGGCTACGACAAGTCGTACAATATATTTAAAAAAACACGTTTTGCGCTTTCAATACCCACACTTATCAGTGAACACTTTTAATAATTTTGTGATTATCTTATATAATGGCAGGAAGATCCGCGTCACCCCCAACCCCTAGCGGATTGGGGGATCCGGTCACCCCCAGCATGGACTAATCCATCAGCTATAAGAGATAGTGTTTCCGGTTTACATGAAATAAGTCATCTAAAAATTAGGAAGTCACGATTTAAAATGCGGAAACTAAAACCAGAAATTACCATGACTACCACACTATACAACATCTTAATTCCAATCCATGCGCCGGGAATCTGGAATCTCTTCAATGCCATTTCGTGAAGTTCTTGGTCGTTGATGGTCCGTCCATGGACACCTAGTTCCACGCCCAACGACATTGGGCTGATCTTTTTGGACAAGCCGAACAACTTTTGCTAGTTAAGAAAAATAAAAAATATAATTAAAAATATATTTAATTAATATGGCCATGCAATGGTAGCCAAATTAGACACTGTAAATAAAGGCGCCTTAATTTCAGTTTAAAGAATGTTGTTAATACTAAGATTTTTAAACTTCCAATTTTTTTAAATTGAAATCTTAGATGCGAAATTACAAAAAAATTTAAATAGTCCATCAATGGGAGACGTTTGAGACGTTTGAGGAATCACCGACTCGATACGTTTGACTTAAAAATATAATTACTAAGTTAGAAAAATATTTTAATAATTAAGAGGCGAACGTTTCAATTTACTTACAACATACTCTGTACTTCTGAACATGTATACTTACGAAAATTTTATCAACGATCAGGTGATTGCAGTACACAATTGCTCCTGGACTGACAATAGGATTAAAACTAAACCGCTCCATCTTGTCGTAGTTAGAAATCTGAAAATCGAAATTTGTTGAAGATTTTTATTTTTCATATTGAAAAAGCAAATACATTTATTTGTTTGGTGTCTGTGTGTGTGTGTCTGCTTACTTGACCAGTGGCTTGAATTATTCGAAACGAACTGGTAAGTGTTAATGCTGACGTGGCTCCCGGGAAGACTTCCCTGCAAAAATAAGATGACCATTGGATTTACAAAACAGACCAAATATTTCTTTGCAATACAAATAAACTGAGTTTATTTTTATTTATTTTTTTTTAAGTGGGGGCAAAACCCCGTCACTCCAACTCCTATTGAGTTGGAGGACTCCGACCACCCCCCAGCCTGGACAAATCCATGTTTGATGTTGACAAAATCAAACATGCATTCGGAGAACATTTCAGTTAAGTTTGGTAAAAATACTATCTATCCGCTTATTTGTTTTCTCCTTCAATTCACTCACTATCTGCTTCTTCCAAAATACATGTATATAGCAGCACGATTGACTACTTGTATTATAGCTTGTGGTGTCCTCTCGTGCTAAGCAGCACCAAATTGAAGCGCCCCTAGTGGCGGAATCCAAAATGCCACAGGCACGTGGGAAAAAACGAAATGACGAGACGAATCTTCGGCGAGAAGAAAAATCTTCGGCGACCCGTGATTGGCTGATTTGGTGACGTATCGCCACTTCGAAAGCGAAACGTCACCAAATCAGCCAATCACAGGGCGCCGAAGATTAGTCGGGTAACCGTACCCAGGTTATTGAAAGAGACCAATCTTAATTCATTCTACATATTGTTTGCAAATCTTAGAATCTTTTCTGTTTTCTGTTAAACGATCGAGAATATAAGTTTGGTCATCCGGTTAGGCCGTGGTCTATCCATCCAATGGCTGACCTCAATAGCAGTTTTACGACCTGCGGAGTATTGGGAGAGTGAGTGAGTGCAGATCTGGAGAAGACAGTTGGGTGACATTCGCTTTTATACGAGCTACGTGAAAGAAATATTCTACTGGTGGCGAATCTCACCCGACATTGGCCGTCGTAAACCGTTCGTTGTCCGTTATGAGTGGCGAATCAAACTCGTGCATCATCTCGTAGTCCGTCTCGTTGAGGTGCGTCGTGATTGGTCGACACTATAGCATGTGAAATATTCCTCATATTAACCAGATTTCCAACGAATGATACACGAGCACGAAAAATGAATTTGGTTCTCGCTCGAAATTGATAAAAGAATTCAATTTTAAAAAAATGTCTAACCTGGAGCAGAAAGAGGCGACCATCTTTGATCGCGTATTCGATGTCTCTGGGTCCGCCGTAACACTTTTCCAGAAACACGGCGACCTGCCCTAAACTAATGGCTTCCCAGTCCGACATGGCCAGCTGTTCGGATTCTTCAGTGCTGGTCATTCGTTCAATGACACCTCCCTTTTCTTGAGTATTGCACGAATATTGAGTCATATGAGTTCACAGCGAATCAACAGCAGTTAAACCACTAAAATATCTTAAAAGTTCAGTTTGATTTTCAGTTTATGCTTTATTCATCTTATATTGTTCTTACGTCCCAGTTCTAATCTAATTTTCTTTTCGCCCATGTCCTTTTCGTGGATTATCAGCCGCTGACCATCATCTAATTTCTTTAAGACGATGGTATCCGGTTCAGACATACCCGATACCACGCTCTAGAAAAAAAGGTAAATATTAAAAAAATATTTACCTTATAATATTTACCTGTTCTCGAATTTGCAAACAAATGAAAAATAATATTTGGAGAGGACAAAAATCTCATTTCGTTTGTTTGAAAGTAACAAATAAACATATGTACATCTCCCAAACCGTAATTCGCAGTTATGACGACGTAACCGACGTTGTTAGACACCGGATGTGACGTAAACACTACCCCGGCTATGTCGCTGTCCACCATTTCTTGCACCACCACTCCCATGCCACTGTTAATAATTTGGCCATTGAATCTATACGACGAAAACAACTTCGATCAATATATAGAATATTGAAAGTCGATAAGTAATGTTGAATTTAAAGAAAAAAATAAGTCACTGCACTACAGGATTTTCTGTACCCCTCATGGTGCTTAGGCACTATGACGAGCGTCACATTTTCATCAGTACACCGGGATCGACTAATCGGGAGCCCGCGCCGGGAATCGAACCCGGGACCGCCGAGCCACAGTCAGTCACAATACCGACTGGGTTACGACGAGTCGTTTGATGTGTAAGGTATCAAAATTAATTTATTGTCAAACCTTTTGTATTCGACTGAACGGTAGGCAAACTGTGAGGCCCAACATTTTGTGATGGCTTGAAAAATCTATAAATTCATTAAAACACAATTACTCTGCTACTGAAAATTTACAACTTCTTGGTTAAATTCGTACAAAACTAAACAAAAAAATAGAACTTACGTTTTCACTACCAATCACCCCCAAAACAGTTTCATTTTGTCCTGCTGCAGACATTTCCACGCCATCTTCACCTAATTTAGAAATTAAATTGACAACGATTAAAATATTTTATCTGAAAAAATAATACTCGTATAGGTCAATCATTTAATTAAAACCGATCTTGGCCATTTTATACATGGCATTCACATTTATCCCGTTTCGTAAACGGGATCCATCCTACTACAGAGTATAAAAGTGCTCACCAATCGCTGATGATCGAACAGCGAATTGTATAGTATTGTAATTATCTCCGTAAATTAATTGAAGGGTTTCCTGGATTGCAATCTTTAGCTCCGCCGAAAGCTGCGAGTTTTCAATCGAATCGCTGGTTCTGAAAAGATCACATTGTTAGGAAACACAGACATATATATGATTTTTAATTTATAAACGATACAAATCCTTACTCTTGGCATTCGTCGGGCAGATATCCTTCCAACCTGGTCCTGAATCGGAAATGGTTAAATATAATTCTAATGTAAGACAATTGAAAAATACATAACTATTATATATTCTGTATAATAGTGTTCAATATAGGGTACCATGCGACGTCTTCTAATCTTGTGATGGCGCTTTTCAAGTGCTCATTGTCGTTTAAATGACGATAAAACGAATTCTTGGTCAAAGAAAATCCTGGCGGAACATCAAACTAGAAACAAAATAGTTTCCAAAAATTTTGAAACAATCTAAAAAATATATTTTTGGAATATTTGCCATTTGAAAAACAAACACGTAACAATTAATTGCAATATGTTACATTTCCATGAGCGTCCATCTTCGGATAAATAAATGCCACGTTGCTTCAGTTCACGTTAATTACACTTCAAGAACAATACAACCCACTTTAATTGATCATCAGTCGCAAATTTTGATGACGTTTGTTAATTCCAATACATTAATTGGATTTAAAAAATAATATGTGAATGGTTACATCCAATAAAAATTGAAAAAGACAGGCATTGAAATTATAATAATTAAGCAAACCAACCTGATAATTTTGCGATTGTACGCTCATCATAAGAGCGAGCGAGGCGCTCTTTCCTCCCACCAGATGGCAACACCGGCATGCTGGATCGTCAAGTGATACTACCAGTAGGTCATCAGCATCCCTAGTCAGAACATCTGTGGAAAAAGTCATCAACTGACACCAGTTTTCCACCAAAGACATACTACTATTACGTGTACACGTCGATCGATATTCATGATCGCTTCGTAACTTCTCGTACAAAGACTCCATTAGTTAGAGGATAATAAAAAGTAATGCTTCTAAGAATTTCTTTCATTTAAGAGTCATTAGTTGACATTGAAATACCTTAAGCCCATCAGACTGATGAATTTGAGACTCATACAGAAGCCTCCAAAGCTTGCGGCTAAGTTACAGTCTCACAAACCACTGTTCTAAATTTTTCGCGCTGTCTATTTCAAGTTAATTTTTTTCAATTTAGAGTGAAACACAATTTAGCCTTAAACCAAGCTAAGAGACTTTGAACAATATAAATAGTAACTTCCTAAGTATCGATTTTTTTTCTTTTGGAGAGAGAGCTCGAGGTTGTCTTTGTCCACATGTGCGCATAAGAAAATAAAAGCATGTTCAGCGCTACTCTTGCAATGTGCGGGAGGTCGCTGCAGTTTATGCGGCGTGAGCGGCTTTTTAAGAAAACTGAACTTGAGAGAATCGCCAAGAAAATGCATCTAATCTAAATGGTTACCGGCTTACCTGTGTCAGATAGAAGAGGCTGAGATGTCTGCTGGTGAACACCGCAACCGAGCGATGCCAGGGGACGCACTATCTCCACAGTGCCGTACGCCTTGGTGTCGTTGAGAAAACCAATCGCCATCTTTGTTACAGATTCGCTATTCCAATGGTCGTCGCGAAACACTCGGAAACCGCTTTCCTCTTCCAGACGCAAGCTCAGCACGTAAGATTTTTTATCTGATGAGTATATTTCATTAGATTCAGAAAATTAAATATGACCTCGCATAGTCGTAATAAAATGATGCATTAGTAGATTGTAAGCTATTCAATAATTGAGGGAATTCACCATGCTTTTCAATGTTTGTTAGGCGAATATTGAATCAAGGATCTTAAGCAGAGTACCAAATATTTGCATGATTACCTGCAGTAAAGCGAATGCATATTGAATCTGGGCTGCGATTGTCGGCAAATATTGTCTCGATATCAAAACCACATTCAGAAATGGTATCGATTCCCATATTTGATGATAGAACAAGATAGCCGTAAGTAATGCTAAAAAATAGAATAAAGATGACAGAAATGAGTCAAAAATATTTGAATTAGCGTTTGAAATAAATTTTCACGAATGTAGTATACTTTTTCAATCCTCCGTGGACCGCTGAGCTGCGTAAAGAGACAACATGACCGTCCTGAAAAAAATCACACACCAAACAACTCGCATATAATTATTTCTAATCGAATTCATGATTACAGTATAGTTTGTTATCGATTAGACAAATCCGACCTACAAATCGTACTAGCGTTAAAAATAGCGGTTATGATTTTACCTCGCAGTGCACATGAATATTAACGAACTTGTGCGTTTGATGATTCCCAAGAGTTCCTGAAATAAAAGAAGGAATGATATATCAAAGCCAGATATTTCTATGAATAAGCTTTTAACAATATCCGAATAGTTCCGAGTCAATCATATTAGTTACCGTAGGTTCTGATTTTTGGCCCCCAAAATTTGTAGTCCTTATTTTCGTCATCACCTATTTTGATCTGACCTCTCATTTGACCCCACTGGTCGTAGCGCTGGTCAGGATCGCTAACCAAAATTTAAGATCGAATTACAATTACAACGGAAATGTCGGGAGATATGATAACAAAAATATAGAAACTGACACCTTAATTTTTATAGTTATGTTACAGAAATTAATAATACATATTTTTTAAAACTCACATGCATACGCTGCGGAAGAACTCTAAATTCCATGATTCCTTGGCCATGCTATTAGCCGCTATGTGCAGATTGAAATCGTGACCCTGTACGTACTGATGGTAGGCGGGATTCCATCTATAATGGTTGAGCATTCAAGTAGTACAATAAATCTGTTTGGGTGTTGAAATAAATGGGCGTTTTATTTTAAAACAAACATGCAGCTGCCACTATAGCGAAGATACCAGTCATTTCTGAACTGAACCATTTGCCCGCCTTGATATGCGACTATAAAAAACATAAACTTACATAAAGTTGAAGGAAACATCCACTTCTTCATTCTTTTCGACATCGGATGAATCTCTTTGCGAAATTTTTCTACAGATTCAAGAAAAAAAATCTGTAAATTATTATGCATTTGTATAATTAAGATATGTACAATTTGTGGTAATAATGTAATTAGTTTCTCACCAGAAGTTTATTTTCATATTTTAAGGGAAACAAAGATAGTTGTAAATTATATCTTCGACATTCAAGACAAAATAACTTCTGAATAGGCAGTTCTTCATTGTTTAGAAGGATCGGACAGTTGCGGAATATAAATTGGTAATATCTGATATAAAGATGTATGGAGCAATGATTAAGTTGCTCTACTCACTTGAGGGCGCCTCGAAAGACGAGTCTCCATTGGCGCAACGGCTCCACCACCTGAATGTGCAGTCCACCAGCGTGAAACGCATTCGGAGAGACGTTGTAATGGCGGCCATCCGGAAGAACTGTCGATTCGTATTGGGCGCCATCTCGGAGTCGCAGGTAGACGGAGGCACGTGCGAAGCGACCGTGGTGGCGCGACAGTCGAACCACCAGAGCACCGCCCTGGTGGTCGACTCCGGAAAATTCTACAGCGTCCGAGGCCTGGAAATTTTTTTGACACAGAATATCAACACAAGACAATTTTTTTGAACTAGAATTTGATTTTTTTATCTTTGTGCTATGAAATATCCTCCAAATCGTCGTTAATCATTTCACCGCAAATGGCGCCACCAGTACAGGAAGAGTATTCGATTGCAGAAGGCGACACATTACGTCACAGCTACACCTAGGTCAACGTACTACAATGTAATAAATTATATCCGGAATAGCATGTTGAAGGTGGCGACCTCAGCAGGACGTGTCCAGGCGTAATGGTGATACGTCATGTGACTAGGTCAAATCGTCACATTTTCATTGCCCATTAGGCACAATAAGGTCATCCTGATTAAGGTCATGGGCTGAATGGTCGTGGGTTTAAGCTCGGCTGCATGGGTTAATTTTTTTTTTTTTTTTTTTTTTTTAATTCACTGAAGTGACGGATCACAACAGGAAGATTATGTACCCCTCTCAGAGCTTAGGCCCTATGTGAGAGGCACTATGTGAGAGGCACATAATGTTTTCTTAGGAAAGTTAAAGGACGTTACGATGGTTTTGTGAACTTCTTTGTTTTACTTAACAATCAACTGTAGCAAAACACATTTTGACGACCCAAATATTTGATAAAAATATGAACCATTATTTTCATTAAAAAAATGTTAATATTCTGTATGTAGTTTCTAATTTATTTCGAATGCTTATGATAAAAACGATTTTATATCTGCAACAGGAGATTCCCGAAAATGTGACAATTTGGCACCATTGCTATCTTGGATTAAGTCACATTGGAAATTTGAGCGCCCTCTATTAAGTGACGGTACACTACCCATGTGGACAAATCTTAAGATGGTGCCGCCATTTTGAACATACTAGCGCAACTAGCGATATCGCAAAACAGTCGCCATAGAAGAGAAGAGGCTTGAAGTAAAGGGAAACTAGACTGTTTGCGATCTCAAAGCTAAAGAATGGTACTCTTTTATTTTGGTCACGAGTAATTTATTGTTTAAAGTGCATATAAATAAAATGATTTGCTTACATGGATATGAGGCAAAAGATCACGAGGACGTTCGTAGCGCCATTCCTCATCCGTCGCCACAATTCCCAACTTTCTAGCATTCTTGCTGGCCAGGTCACAGTGATGATCAAATGGCCCCTGGACGGCGCTCCTGCGCCTGCGCAGGTAGAACCAGGCCAGACACCATTTTAGTGACGTCACCGTACCTGAAACAATGTACCGAATTGATGCGCTTAATGGACAGTTTGCGAAAATGTCGTACGATAGTAATGCTCGTACGAATGGTGTCGGGACGACATGTCAGCAGAGATCCACCTGGTGGTTAAAGAATGCGAGTTACGTACCGTCTTTCTCTGATCATTGCACGCACCCCAAAATCATATTCCACTCTCCAACCATCTCCATTTAATACGCCTCATTTCGTTTAGCTCTCTATCTTTCTACTTCTTCACCGTGAAGAATTAAGAGAAGTAGTAGAAAGAAATTTCGAAAAAGTAGAAAGAGAGATAGATACCTAAACGAATTGAGGCGTAATTAAACGGAGCGGGTTGGAGAGTGGAATATGATTTTTGGGGTGCGTGCAATGAACAGAAAAAGACGGCAGTAATAAATTGAACTGT
Source organism: Mycogona germanica (assembly GCA_034698785.1). NCBI lineage: Eukaryota > Metazoa > Arthropoda > Diplopoda > Chordeumatida > Chordeumatidae > Mycogona > Mycogona germanica. The sequence continues at coordinate 13,038 of JAQGBY010005978.1, forward strand.
TGATACTCACCACCTAGTGACAACTTTTGAGATTTGCGCCTGAAAATCCAAACAGCAATTGCAATTCCTAAGAGCGCCGCTGCGCACAGACACACCATGTTGCCGGTGTTATCACACCTGTGGAAGAATCACGGTTTTTCAAGACAAACAAGTCCGTGTCACTCCGAGGTGGTCTCTCGCAAGTTGGTCTGGCGCCAAAAAGCCAATTTTACGTACCCTCTTATTTGGAGGCCACGCTCGATTTCCAGCTGCTATCGATAGAGTCAAGTGAGAGCTACTATACTACTATATTTCCATTCGCATACAACCAGGAGCATGAGTTTCGGTACAATGCAAGGCAAGGAAAACGAACACGGTGTCGAAGTGACCGGAATTAAACTATCCGATAGTGGGATCTTTGGACACTATCCGTCGTTACATCAATTAACGCTTTCCAGAAATCACTTCGGCACTGTGTAGCCAATATGACGGCAACATCGCTATTTTTAACGAAGAAATTTACCAGTATAATGGTTGTTCTTTAGCTTCTAGACTGCTAACTGGGTTTTCGGTTTATCTACCGTCTATTGTGGCCACGTGGTGGCGTTCGCGAAACCTTTGTATTGCGACCGATGGTGCAACGGTTATCTTGTGTACCCCGTTCAGTTTGAGGCAGACACGTTCTTCAACTACCATTTCCCCAGAGTGTGCGGACAGTGTCACGATCATACTGAGGATGTCAAATTAGGACATCTCAATCCTGTTCCGAACT
>JAQGBY010005979.1:0-13788 GCA_034698785.1 Mycogona germanica
TTATATGCATGGTGCTGCGTCACCACGCTCACTAGAGCGAGGCGACGCAACACCACACACAGCCAATCAGCTGCTCGCTGGTCACCACTGAGTCGACCCTTGGACCCAGTGGCAACCGAGCGAGCAGAAAACAACTCGGAGGTGAATATTCCTCCAACAATATTGCAAGGGAGGCTCTAGACAGCTAATCTGTGTTCCATGCTCAGAAGTTCCATAGTTGCTGGCATCTGCCCATGGATGTGCCTTAACAGGACACATGGGAATCAAGCGGACTTGGAGAAGGATCTGCGAAACCTACTACTTGTGCAACCAGAGAAGGGACGTAGAGGCCTTCGTCCGATCCTGCCAGGAATGCCAGCACAGGAACAAGCCAGAAGGGACTGCTCATGCCCATCCAGACACCGGGACCAATGCACAACATCGCGCTAGACTTTATAAAGATCAGACGAGCGTCTTTGGGCAATGAGCATGTCCTGGTAGTGCTTGATCTGTTCACCAAGCATGTTGTTGCTAAACCATCGTGTCACCAGGATGATCTGACTGTGGCAAAATTCTTGCTCTATGATATCTGTTTTTTTTTTTGTTTTTTTTTAATTCACTGAAGTGACGGATCACAAAAGGAAGATTCTGTACCCCTCTCAGAGCTTAGGCCCTATGTGAGAGGCACATTTTCACCAGTACCCCGAGCCAAAGCCAGCGCCGGGAATCGAACCCGGGACCGCCGAACCGCAGTCCGTCATAAACCAACTGCGCCATGATGGGTCGTACATCTTTTTGATGTTTTGACGTTTAGACGTTTAGTCTATGGGTTCTCAGCCTGTATTCTGTCACATCTGGGCAAGGCATTTGTGGGTACTGTCATCACCCAACTCACCTCTTTACTGCAAATAAAGAGGTGTAGGACCAGCGGGTACCAGCCTAGTACCAATTGACAATGTGAGAATGCCAACAAGTCAATAACCAATCTATTAGCCAAGCTGGTTCGTCTGGAGCTGAACAAATAAGATCAGTTCCTGCCATTTGCATTGTTCCAGATGAACACAGCTGTCTCTAAGTCGACCAATGTCATGCCATACGAGGCAGTCTTTGGCATTCTGCCAAAGATCTCTTCACTGGATATCCAGTTAGGGAGGCGTTTATCGGCAGATGTACTCCCACTGGGCCAGGCCAAATATGGGTTTGGGGAACTCTGCGAGAACATCAAGGAAAAACTGAGTTTCACTCAACAAGCCCAGAAAGAGCAATACAATTGGAACCGACGATTTGAAGATTTTAAAATAGGAGACATGGTACTTGTACCTGTTATGACAATCCCTGGTAAGGGTGATAAGCTCCGTGATAACTACCATGGTCCCTAAAAGGTTGTTGCTAATCTCAGTGACAACACCTATAAAATAGGCACTGGAGGTGTGCTGCCAGTGCCTATACACATCAGCAAGATGGAAGCTTACATTGACAGGCCTGAAACCCTTGTTGCCGCATTCTTTGCAAGAGGATTTCCGGATCGCATAGGAGGAACCTCCACTGGAAGATCCAGCAAAGACTACCAAAGCATGGAGTACTGATGATGGATTGAAAGACCATTGTCAGACACGGTTGCCCTGGACACCTGCTAAACCAGCAATCGATCTGTGCCAAATGCTTAACAGGGTTGATCCCGGAATGGTCGCCTCAAAACATCAAGAACCAAATAACAACAGAGTTCAGGTGACTTTTGAGGGACCATGGACACGAATGGGCCCGAACCGCTACCACTTGCCTTGGCGTCACAACCAGTCAGCACCTGCAGAAAACTCAGATCTGATTGATTTGGAATCAAGGCAGATACTGGGTAGTCCGAGTGTGTGACTGGTGCACCAGCCAACACAGGACGGGAACCATTGTCTTCATCCCTTGTCAGGTGCCACAGAGAAATCAGGAAAAGCATTTAGGATGCAGGATGTCAGGATCTTTGACACTGTAAGGTCACCTAGGCAGGGAAGAGGAGAGGTGGAGGAATCCCAACTGTAGGACTCGGAGTGTGTGCCAGAGAGCACTGATCATCTCAAGATGATGAGTCAGTGGCCTCTGCCAAGTCGACACCCGAGTGTGCAGGGGACTGCTAGGGAGAAAGGAGAATGAGCAGCACCATTTCCCAAACAGCAGTTACCAGCCACCCAGATGTGTCAATCATCTGGAAATGTGGAAGGCTCCAGTGAAGAGGAAACCAGTTATTATGTAGACTCATGGAGGAATTCATCATACGGCCAAGCGTTACAGAAAATGATCGAACCTCCAGTGGACTGCTAGCACCATGGGAGTGCTGGCCAATCATCAAAGGACACCGGAGGGATGAAACCCGGTCTGCACAAAGAGACTGGAGCCATGACAAAGAGGAAGAGACAATGACAGTCCTCTGGAAAGCCCGACATGTCAGTAGCACCTACGACAAAAGTCAAGAAACCTCAACTCGACAACCATGGGAAGCCAAAGGGGGGCTGACCCAAGGCAAGCTTCGACCACCTCCAGTAGCAGGAGCGGCCAAACTAACACCTGTAAAGGTGGCTGTAAAGAGCAAGGTTGGCTGTCCTCGTCGAAGCCAAACCTTCAGATACACCCTGGCCGAATGAGATTCTTTGGTCAAGGGCAGAGACAAGAGAACCTGCAGCACAAAGCCATCAAATGCCTTGCTGGAGCACCTGAGACAGCATCTGGAACTGAAAGTGGAGCTCTGAATTCTGATAAGGATGCCAGTGTTGCACCACGTGATGTGAGTCCAGCAAAGGCTAGCTGTTCTAACCAACCAGGGTCGGGGTCAAAATTAAAATCAAAATTAACTTCAAACAATGATTATGGTGACATCGTATCTCATTTTCAGGAGCCTGGTGTGGAAGAGACTGAGTTTGACGCCAATGTCAAGCCACTGACAGATCAAGGGAGGATGTAGTTTTTGTGACCGTGCTTGAATGTCTGGTGACAGATCGAGGGAGCATGTAGTTTTCATGACCGAGCTCACATGTCTGGTGACAGATCAAAGCCGAGCTACATCTTCTGCGACCAAGCTCACATGTCTAATGTCAGATCTAGGGCTCGCTTCATCTTGAGTGCCCAAGCTCACATGTCAGTGGTCAGTGACTTTGGTGGACCTGTTTGCATTGGAATGCATGATCATCAATAATCTGCTTCTAGGCATAACAGCTGCCAGAAGCTGAAGTTTGACATTGTTTTTTAACATAATTATTTATAGAGCTTAAGCGTAAATTTTTCTGTAATTACAGTTTTTTTATGCGCTTAGGGCTCACATAATTTATATAATATCTATCGTTTGGCGTAATGTGCTGTAAACTTTCTTGGGAAGGTCGCTTAGGTGTTTTGCCCAGTAAGGTCAATAAGTGTAAAAGATAGCGATTTCATCTTTTAGGGGGAGGGGGATGGTATGTAAGCGCTGGATCGAGAGTGGCTGCTATCAAATTCGATAGCAGCAGCTATCGATCCAGGGCTTACATCACCACCTCTTAAGTGCACTCCCTGTGGCAAGCGGCGGACGTTTTTGCCGCCAGGGGAGTTGCCAACACCCAAGTCGATGTCGGCAATAATGTGCTGGTGATTGGCTTCACTCCTGCCCCAGCAACCAGTGGGCGAGCCAGCCCACTTGGTCTACCCTGCCACCTCTACATCACACCAATGTAAAAACAATACATTGCCGATGAGTGTGTCAGTTTTCTCAGTTTCCCTTCCGCATATTATGCAATGGCCGAGTCGGGTCTCTCTCAATGTCCTAACGCCACACAGGAATGTGGAGTGACGTTGCACTGGCTCAACCGAGCGAAGGATTGCCCCAGTGTGCGCTACGGCTCGCAGCCCAGTGATGACTGGAAAGTGAGTAAGCCGTGAGTTTGTGCCGGTAGTCCCCCAGATGTTTGGCCGGAATAAACCGACACATCAACCTCTGATCCGAATTGAGCTCCATCATGTGCACCGCATGTGTTTACCAACCGATAGAGTGGAAGAAAGCAGCCGAGTCTGCCGACGTACGGTAAAAACAATAATCAAACTTTCAAAGCGAACTTGACATTAGGCGAACATTTTACTTTATATAAATTCGATTTATGCAGTTGCTAATTTTTTGAGGAAAGTAAAGAGAAATTGGTTTCTGTTTTTCTTATTTGCATAAGTAAAAAGCCAAGTTTCTCAATAAATTGAAAATTGTTTGTTTGAAATTCATTTGCTCCAGGATGGTGGAAATCAGGAATGATTTAAAATGATATAAATAAATAAATGTTGAGTGGAGTTTTCAGTCCCAGTTGTTGGATGGAAAACACATAGCCATTTTATGTATTAATTATTATCTTTAAATAATTGATCGTAAATCATTGGAAGCGTGATTAAACATTTTGTTTAGATCATCCTTGTTGCCGAGATAATAATTGTCGTCCTGCAATTTATTTAATTTAGTAAACATTACATTATTTTTAAAACTATGGATAGAGCTAAGAAAGCCCACCTTTGAGCGCACCACGAGTTTTTTCATAAAATATCGTAATTTGGCCATGTAATGTGGGCGGTATAAAATGGTCCATTCTATACCACTAAATTACATGGCAAAATTGCCTCCGGCAATAAACTGGCCTCACCAACACAAACAAACACATTCTGGATATATTATTAATTTTTTAAAGATACCCCTAGACACCATATAAGCTTACCATTTGTAGATGAAACAAAATTGTCCAAGAATATCCAAAACATTCTTGAACCCTTCAACATTACAACAATCCACACTTGCAATTTTAAAATTAAAAATTTCTTTGCCAGAACCCACACCTCACGTACAACAGAATATAATCCAGGTGTCTATAAAATATCTTGCGGTGCCTGTGAGGAAGTATAAATTGGAAAAACTGCTCACAGTATCGATCTGTGATTTCCGGCACACCGGCATAACATGAAGAACTATGCCATCAATTAATCGGCTCTTTCCAGGCACTGCATTAACAAAGGCCACCTCCCCCAGTGGGAGAAATTGGAACAACTTTATCATGCCCCTGGTATCATGACCGCCTCATGGCCGAGTCATACTATATACAGCTACACACACATGCCATGAACAATAGGCTCAGGAACATAAGAAAGACGCTCAGACGCAATTGGACAAGCGGACACCACATTGATATATGTCACTGCACAACATTAAGCCCCTGAAGAAGGATGTGTCCAAGGAAGATGAAAGCCAGGCTAGGGCTAATATAACATCGTAACAAATTCGTACAAGGACAAGTATAGGTATGCAGTCATACTGCAATCGTGATTATCCACTTCCATCTGCAGTTAACATTGATTGCAATGTGAATCTACCCACTATAAATTAAGTTTTTTCGCCATATTAACTGGGATTTGTGTGCTGAACATTATTATATTTTTATACAAAATTCGGAGCACCTGTCCGACGCCATATTGGTTTTGCATCCAGCATTCCATTCATACTCTGAAGTTATGGCTCCTATATTACACTAGAATGGCATCTTTCCCTAGACAATCTGGTCTGGTCAGAAGATCATGATTATAGCTATACCCATGATGGAGATTAGATTCATAGATTCATACAACTTTCTGCCAATGGCTCTATCCAAACTACCTACTACATTTGGTCTTAATGAGTTGAAGAAGACCACTTTCCTCACTTCAACACTCCTGCAAACTAGTCCTATAAGGAGAGGCTACCTGATGTCACCTTCTATGGTGCTGATAGTAAGTCAGACAAAGAATTGGATGCCTTCCTCAAATGGTACAAGGAGAATGAAGAAGAGTTTGACATGAAGAGTGACCTGAGGGACTACTGCATTTCAGATGTGACCATTCTGAGGAAGGCATGCTTAGCTTTCCAGTAGCTATCTGTTGATTTAAGAATAATAAATTCTAATTATTTTTGTTTTTAATTCACTGAAGGACACAACAGGAAGATTATGTAATCCTCTCAGTGCTTAGGCACTATGTGAGAGGCACATTTTCACCAGTACCCTGAGCAAAAGCCCACACCGGGAATCGAACCAGGGACCACCGAACCACAGTCCATCACTTAACCAACTGTGCTATAACGGGTCATACTGTTTATATATTTGTAAACCTTGGGATGGTTTTGCTATTTATTTGTTATCAATTCCTAGCTCGACCATCCTGTTACTGTATTTCTCACAAACAAATCGACAAACACATTTTTATAAAATTCAATTATAAAGTTTTATATCTCTTAGTATAAAAGCTCTATTGCAGTAATTTCTTCCTATCAATGCAAATCAATATTCTATGAGTAACAATTTCATCTAACACTTTAAATTGGCCATAGATTTAATTTAAATGTTCTGAAATATTGTAAGTTCAGGGAGCGACCCTCAATTTGAAATCTTTACCGTCATGACGAATTCACCTCTTGATGTTCGATGTGCCAAATGGAGCGAGACACAAATACTGATGTGATATCTCGCAACGGCCCAACGACGATTTCCCGCTGCTCGCCGCAAGGTGAGCCCGGACTACCGGCTCCTCGATCGAAACTTCTTGAACGCAGAGTTCAGACCATCGAGCCGGGCAACCGTGGTTGTAGCAAAAATCACAGTTCACAACGATATTTGGATCGCGGCAGTTCGTATTCTTCTTACAGCATGGAGGGATTGTCTATCGCTGATATCCCACATTGGTGCATAGCCAACCTTCAGGTAATGGAGAAAATCCTTCGCCCGACTTGGCGATCGCGACAAACGGCATAAATTTCATGGTTTTTAAATATTGACGTGACATTTTTATTTTTTTCTTCTACGAGACAACTTCTTCTTCAACCAGTTCGACTGGCCATTCGGGTAGGAGTGACCCCGAGTCGCAGCTCGCATTCGCGGAGCTGGACTCGGGTCACGGTGGCGAACCTAGCGACAAAACAATTGCCACTCGCCACTAGGGGCGCTTAGAGGTCAGGTGACCATGCAAGCGCGGGGCAATAGTCGCAACTATCGATGGTTGCGACCATCGATAGTCGCGACTAATGTCCCGACACTTACATATTATATAGATCCAATAGATTTGGGAAGATGTTGATGGGGTTATAAAATGAAAAAGTCTAAAGATTGAAGGAAACACAATCTAAAGTCGACAACAGGTATCTTTATAAAAATTTAATTTTATAGAAACTTTACTTATTACATGTTTACAATGATGAATCGTAATCCATGTATAAAATTATGATTACAATATGTATTGTGATGGTCGTTGTACAATTGTAGGACATAGCTTGACTTTTTCATGTTCATGGATATAAGGATTGTTTGTTATTGCCCGAGCTTAGCTTTCAAATTATTGATCCATCATCTAGGGCGGAACACGAAGAAGTGCCTGCTGTCTTTTGAGTGGTGATCGATTTCTTTGTATGTATTGGAGCGCATGTATATTGCTCATCTGTTCATTGAGGGCTTTTGCCTCTAGGCCAATGAAATATGACTCCACCACCATCCGGCCAAAATATCTGGGGGCTTTCTTAGTAGTTTGCATCGGGCCAATTCAGTGAATGTCCTGCAGTGACAACACAGTTCATGATGTCAATACACTGTTCCCGAAAACGGAGGATCGTGCTACGGGCTGTTTCGCCAATGTATGCACCAGGGCATGCCCCACATGGGATGCGATATACTCGCATTGTGGAATGGGCCATACAGAACTGGTTTCTTATCTTGTTGGTACAGTTGAATGTCAATTTGACATTGAATTTGTCAAAGACGGCCTGGATAGCTTGTGATGTGTCTCTGTTTCCCAGAAAGGGGAATGCAGAATATCTGGTGTGTGGCGGGGATAAAGGAGGTTACAGACCATACATTCATGTGTGTGTGGAAGTAATCTGCCATTCCATCTCAATAAATGGAAGGGTTTTGATGAGGGGGGTGTGAATTTGAGGAATAGTGTGGCGTTGTACATAGAATGCATACATTCATTTGGCTTTCTCTAGTATTCTCATGATCATATTGGTGTGGCTACCAGACTTCAGTAAGTAAATTCGAGCAATGTAATTTAATTCTAATAAAAGTAGTTCATTGGTCGAACACGTTCTGTATGCTCGTTTGGCCACATTGTATAATGTGTTCGATACAAATTTCTCACCACTGAATGAGGATACCCGGGGAGGGTTAATTACTGACATAGCTTTCTTACGTACTGTAGTGCTGATGTATCCGAAGTTGTCGACCATAAAGAGAATGTCTAGGTAGGGAAGCTGACCGTGAGCCATAGTCTCGAAGGTGATCGCAATCCCTGTCTGCAACGATTGAATTTTGTCCAAAAATATTTGTATGCTGTGTATTCATTATTGAAAACGTCGACCGCGGCCGAACAGAAATGTCGAACGTTGACCGCGACCGTTAGCGAAAACGTCGACCAGCCACTGGCGATGGTGGAGGTGGCCAGCCACTGGCGATGGCGGCTGTGGCCAGCCACTGGTGAAAAAAAAAGTGTTTTAATAAAACATTTGTAGTCCTTTTGAATGCGAGTGATTTTGAATCGTGATTTCGAGAAACTGTCGGAGTTTTGAAATATGGCATCAATTTTCGCAGTGTAAGTGTCATTGTCCATCAAAATGGTTGCCACATTTGAATGGTCAGCTTGGGAAAAATAAACCTGGTTTTCTTCCTGGAATAAACGTAGCTGATTTGTTAGCCACTTGGCTTAATGTGATGAAAATGGGATGTTGTTGTGCATGGGGAAAGTGTATCGGTTGAGTATGTCTGCCAATATGGGTCTGATTCTTGTGTGCTCGTTTTTCGAAACCATACTTAGAGCTCGTTCCGAGGCCTGTATTAGATCTAGTTTTAAATGTTTCTTGGCCAATGAAAGTGAAAATTTGTTGCCCAGTTCTAGAAATTTAGTAATTTAACCATGGTTGACAGTACCACCGTACTTTGCATGGCAGTACTTTGCGTGAAACCGGTACTGTCAACCATGGTAATTATAGGTAAACTTTTATATTTAATCTTTTTAAATTACCTCGGGAGATGAGGATGTGGGAAAGATTGGTAAGTGTGAATCGCCGTCGTCCTTTGTTGTCAGTTGCAATGGTTCTCGGTTAGTTATCCTTATCGAATAATAGAGTGTTTTCTATTATTTTATTTGAGAGTTTCTCGCCGACTCTGGTCATCCATTTTTCGTCCGGTGCTGTCCCGGAGCCAACCTCTATTTCATTATAAATTTATTATAAATTTATTATGAATAATTTATTATTATATAAGGGTTATTAAGGATGGCCGTCTGTGCATGTTGAATATAAGTAATGTGTGTCATCTGAGTATAGCCATCAGGGTGGAGGGGTCCCGGGGTGGGGGGGATAGGTTCGTATAGGTTAGGGTAGGAGTCGTTGAGTTGGTGGGTTGGGGAGGTGCTTCTCACCACGGCATTCACCAGGGATTCGTAAGTAGAGAATTTACCAGGGGTCTGGAACTTCACCAACTATTACTGGTCGGGTCAGCATCGTCCTCCATAGGTCTCCGTCTGCGTCGTCCAGGATATTGGACACGTCCTTAAACAGGTTATCATCTTCTTCAAGGTCGTATCCGATGTTTGTGATGCGGCCAGACGAGCACTGCGACATGGTGCCGGGGTTGTAATGGTGGTAACAGTGGGTATTTCAGTGTCCGAGCTATGAGAAACAGATGGTAATGTCTGACCTCTTGCCCAATCTATGTTCGTATTTATAGTCGGAGCAGATGTATATTTCGTGGGTGGTGGGTTTCCATCCAAAACATACCAAAAATCGACAGGTAAGGTGCGGATTCGGAGTTTGGTCAATTTTGCGGTTTGCCGTTTCTTAGTGATCTGGTATATTAGGATGCTCCGGTGACGGAGGCGTGTGAAGATCCGAGTGGCTATCACGGTTATTTCTTGTGTTCCGTCCTAGACGATGGATCTAGAATTCGAAAGCTAAGTTCGGGCAATTACAAACAATCCTTATATCCATGAATACGAAGAAGTCAAACTGTGTCATACAATTGCACAACGACCATCACAATACATATTGTAATCATCATTGGTATCATCCATTTTCCATTAATTTGTAATATTCTAAGTATACTTACTTTTATTTCAGCACTCCCATACATCGTCCTGATTGTTCCTTGTTCGTGCTTGAATAGTTTCACTGGCTCTGATTGATGGTTTGTCGAGGGTGCTGGACCATTGATAGCGGGTATCTACTTGCTGGCTTGACACAAGTTGGTTTTGAAACCTTGGTTTATTATCTGTTCATTCCGATGATTTTTGCACCCTTTGTTTGCTAAAGTATATTATTGTGATCACTCTTGTGTGTTTCCAGGTAGCGCCAGACTCTTGCCTTTTTCTATCTTTTCTATCGATGCTGTTGTTTCTGAATAAAGTTTTTTTTTTCCTTTTTTTTTTCCACGTCTTTCATCTAGTTCAAAATTTGGGGGGTTTAGTTGGGGTTAAATGCTCTTTGGATTTAATTGTCATAATTGGCGTCCACCTCTCATAGCCGCTGGAGTTATCCAGGCTTGGGGGTGGTCGGAGTCCCTCACCTCATTAGGAGGTGAGGTGACAGGGTATGCCCCCTCATTTAAAAAAAAAAAAAAAAAATCAGAATTTTATACATGGATTACGATTCATCATTGTAAACGTGTAATAAGTGAAGTTTCTATAAAATTAAATTTTTATAAAGAGACTTGTCGTCGACTTCAGATTGTGTCCTTCAATTTCCATACTTTTTCATATTATATAGAGATTAATTTTAGAAGCCGGTGGAAAAAATACTTAAAATTGAAGGATTCGCTGGACGTGAACTCAGGGTGAACGGCTACAAGAAACGAAACTGCAGTAGAAAATAAACATTTTACTGCGGAGTGAAACTACAAATAACACAGATGTATATAAATAAAAAAATTGAAATTTGCGAAAACACAACAAACGTACGAACTCAACCAAGACTTTCGTCATTGGGGTGTCGAGTGGCAGAGAGGTAGTGCGTTCGCCTCTTAGCCCGTGATCGCGATTTCGATTCTGGCCGACACCTTCGGAATTTTTTGGGCGAGAGAAATTCCTTAAGGCGCCTTATTTCGGAATGGAAGTAAAGCCAGCCGTGGGACCCGTGCCTGTACGATGTCAGGTACATGTTAAAGATCCCTACCTAGGTAGCTTATACTAAGCCTGGGCTACGCAAAATTACCAGGTCACCTCCTGGGGGGTTCAAGTTCTAGTTATGGACCTCCTTAACAAATATCTCAGATACAACTGGTCATTCGACCTCCACCATAGGCCTCTCTTTTGGGGGCTGCTTGTGGGTACATATTGTAATTACCCAAAAATTGAAAAAGGAAGTTTTTTACCGTATCTCTGGCTAACAAGTGGTTGCTCTGAAATATATTGTTAGCCAGAGATATAGTAAAAAACTTCCTTTTTCAATTTTTGGGTAATGACAAAAGTCTTGGTTGAGTTCGTACATTTGTTTGTTGTGTTTTTGCAAATTTCAATTTTCTTTATTTATGGACATCTGTGTTATTTGTAGTTTCACTCCGCAGTAAAATGTTTATTTTCTACTGCAGTTTCGTTTCTTGTAGCCATTCATCCTGAGTTCGAAGCCAGTTAATCATTCAATTTTAAGTACTAAATATATGTTTGCAAGTCTGTTTTCAGTTTTGCACTAATTATGTCTTGTCATGTCAGCTGTTCCAGGTCAACCCCTTTGAGTTCTCAGAAACAATAGCCTCGATCATTTTGCTATAGAGTGCACAGGGTTAATACATGTCCACGAACTCTATTGGAATTATCCCTGTTGGAGGTTATGCTAACAAAGAGAGGTATAGCAGCATCTGTCTTCAATGGCTGTCAGAAACACAAAACATTGTTATCCAGCATGCTCGGAATAGAGGACAAGAAAAGTTTGGTCATTACACAGTGGATGGCTTCGATCTGACAAACAGGACAATATACAAATATCTTAGGTTTATTGCATACCCATAAACCATGTCATTTACATAAAAATGGTGGTTGTGCCCGGCACAGACTGGACGAAAAAGACGAACGAGAGTTGGTGTTAACTCTTCTTATATAATAATAGTAAAACTTTTATTTAAAATGGAAAAATTATACTATAAAACCATGGGAAACTGACGCTACAGATAAGACGATGACGATACACATCAAACAATTTGTCAAACAATTGTCAAAGTGTTTTTTCATTGCATTTTGTACATGGATTAATTAATTTAGAACCTCGTGGATGTTAGGGCTAAAAAACAAAGGAGTGCCTATTGCACAATAGTGCCACTTGAGCGCCACTTGGACCTCCAACCCATTTCTATGACTATTTCACCTCCCTCTTTTCCCCTTCCCCATTTGCCTGTGTTTTTGCATTTGTTACATTTTGGCTTTCTTTTGCAATTTCGCAGCCTTCGGTTTGGTCGCACATTACCAGTGTGTGCGCTCATGTCCGAGGTGCTCTAGTTTTTTTTTTTAAATTCACTGAAGTGACGGGTCACAACAGGAAGATTCTGTACCCCTCTCAGTGCTTAGGCACTTTGTGAAGGGCACAATTTATTTTTATTTTGAGAAAATTTGATTTTATTTTCAAAATTTCCATCATCCTAAAGACAGCTGATGATCGCAAGAAACTACTATCATGTCAGTTACTATCCTTTCCCCCTCTGCACAGGATGCAGTGTAAACTGTTCAAGTTCATTCTCCCCATCCGAACGAGATGCAACATAGAACCGCATGTGCTCCCCTCGATAGCATATTCTCCCCTCTGAATAAAGAAACAATGTAGAACCCCCACTAGCTCCCTCTCTCTTACATGTGTTAGCAATTTCTGTATGTGTTCAGTTTGTCGTGATCTGGGTGAGATTCTCACCAGAAAGTGTGGACAGATCGAAAAATGAGTAATAGTTCCCAGGAACTACACGGAAGAGCGGGCCGATGATCGACGTAATCAGGGCAAAGTGGCCCATCAAGAGACATTGAAAATCTGTAATTTGAGCAATGATTCCATAGAGCTGCCCAGGGAGGCACCCTTTGACAATGTATAGAAGAAGACAGAGTGTCCAACACAAGAGTAATGTTTTATCGTAATTTGTAGTGTTTTTTGTGTTTTTGACAGTGAAATGTGTAAAATGACTTTTCCCTTTAGTTTTAAGGGCTTTATTGGCAAAGTTTATCGGTTCAATGTTTTTGTTTTTCATGTTTTTATGTGTGATTTGGGGGTGTTCCTTTAGAAGGTCTGACACCTTTTTGACTATGATTTCTGATCCGACCATTGGATTTTCGTTTTATTTCGCTCAGTGGATAGAGCGGGTGTCCACCTTTCAGAAAAATGTTTAAAATTGATTTTCCAGCGGTTGGAACTTTTTGTTGTACTAAAATTGTTAATTTTTTCTTGAAATCCCAATGTAGGCCTATCTAATTTTGGTTTACAATTTGGCCACTAGAGGGAGCCACCAGGCCTACCTGTGATTGGCTGGGAGATGAACCCTTCCCAGCATGCCTCTCTCATCCAGTGAAAAGCTGTATAAATAGAGCTGCTAGAGCTCTAAAAAGTCACTCAGTCTGGACACAGAGTCAGGCTCAGGTCAGCGCTCTTAGTAGGAGTTCAAGTGTTTTAAATGTGTTTTTGATCCTTTTGTTTGTATGTGTTGAACATGTTCTGAGTGAGGCAGTTGGTAAATATAAGTTTATTATTTATTTTGTAGATAATTAGTGTGGGTACAAGGACCATTGGTTCTCCATAGTTTTCACTGTGGGTCCTCTAGGTTATTGGTTTTCCCACTATAAAATTGG
>JAQGBY010005980.1:0-13786 GCA_034698785.1 Mycogona germanica
TATCTTCGAGAAGATTGTTTAACTTTCTTGGTTTAAACGATCTTCGTTGCCGAGTATCTGATTGTAGTCCTGCAATCCCCAAATATCTGAGTTATTAACTATCATCGGCTCCTACCTCCTTCTAAGAATGGTAATAATACTCAATTCGTAAGGACCAGTAACGTTAACCATCAGCGTTATTTCGACGAGCGAGTCAGTTGGTGAACAACTACTTTTGAATTCTTTATTTTCTCGCGGATCAAGACGGGAGAGATCTCAAATATTTCTCCTGTAAACTTCAGATCTCGGATTCTCATCAGATATTCGTTTTGATACTTGATGTGATGGTGGAAATAAGTTGTAGGTTCCTCGCTCCTCCCTGATCGAAGACAATCGAATTTGTGCGGATTTTTCACATGGCTAACGGTTCTTACGTGGTCCGTTTCGTAATCGCAAACCTACGAGTCCGTAAAGATAAAAAAGGAAGAGATAAAAAAATGGTGGCACACATTCTTTTTTGGAATGCGTAGTGCGTGCATCTGCTATACACCGTTGAGATAGCTATGCGACTAGCCACTTAAACGATCACTTTCGGGGGAGACGTTGATGGTGGATGGAGGAGCGGACATTTTGGGGACGCGCACCCTGAACAAGGTTTCGGAGCATCCACGAAAAAACCCCTGACATTCCACTGGCTCGATTCTCCTACTTCACCAAAACTGCTGTTCACCTGTTCTAACGTTCAAGTCCGAATTATTATCCGCATTTTGGCTCGCTGAACTTGGTTCTCCCATCGCGACGTATCATATACGTGTTTTAATGGAAGCTGGTTATGGATAAAGTGGTCTCAGAAAATCACAGCCTGTCCAGGTGCGTTTTAGTTTAAGACCTAATTCGGTGATTTATGAAATACTTTACTTAAATGTTCGAGCCGCTCTGCTTTTCTATTCTCGAATGGTGTTTGAATGGATTCGTTAACCTACCTCATCATACCTACTGAAAGTCCTGAAATTGGGCGAGTTGAGGTCTGAATCTCTGACGGAAATATCAATTCATAATTTACTCTGATGTGCATTGAAGTTGAACCGTACTTTGTTTTCGATTAGCAAATTTGAAATAGTTTACTTCTAAATTAAACAGTTTGTTAAATTGCCCTATTCCTGGACTTTCTAGTACATGATTACGAGAGAGGTTACATGACATTGTGCGGAATAGGACTGTGGTAAAGACGACATTTTACGTCATTCGTTTCCACCTCTTCCCCGCCAGGTGGATCTGTTCTCTCAATTTGCTATCATTGGCCAATATACGCTGTTTAATTCTCTGGTACGCCATTGATTCGTCTTGTCAAATCTTGTCAAACTGCCTATAGAAAAATATTATTGCGTTGACATGGTTTGATAATGGATAGATAACCGTTGCCAGTGTTTTCATCGTTTCAAGTCCATATTACAGATCGTGTCCTTTTTTTGCCTTGACATTCACGCACAACATCGATTAGCTGTTTGCTGACATGATTCAGCCAATCGTGTTCGGTTACGGCATTAGAAATCCGTGATGCTCGGGAGCACGCCACAGTTTAATAATTGGTGCTCGTGAGTATCCGGTTTTGGTACAGATATGACACATGTCAGGCGAGAACAGACGTCGATTCGTGTAGTTCTATTTGTACAGTAGATCGTTGCCGACGGCACCGAGTACAACTATTTGCTCGGGACATGTTTTTATCGCACAAACCCTGCAGGCACAATGAGATTTCGTGTAATAGGATCCTTGCACGAGCAAATGTGATTGGTACACAATAAATGGAAATGCTTTTCATTTCGGAAATTTCCATCACTTGAATTTAGTTTTCTGGTTTTTGAATTAGGCAAAAGTGCATAATCTGCATATTAAAAATAATTAATGCTTCAAGTTGTCATTCGATTAATGAAGTATGCGTTGGTGGTATTTCAAAATATCGAGTTTCTCCTTGGGCATGAATAATAATATGTATCAAACGGAGAGTGAACGACTAAACAGATTCTAATTAATATTCACCGTCGCCCGTTTTCAAATTACACAAATATTATTAGTCTTTGTCGTCCTGTGGACGGGTTTACCATATACGACGGTCTCGAGTTCGGTTCCCGGTGCGAGCTCTTGTTCAGTCGATTCCGGGATACCGATCACAGTATGTTTCCCTAAATAGTGGAACATGTTGGTATTTTACAACACTAAAATAGTAGTATTTTTGCAATCGCGTATTAATTTTGATTTTTTTTTAAACTCTATGTTCGCCTTAAATTTATCTACATTTGAAAGCTTCTTTGAATCCAACATCCAGTTTGTGTCATTGACGAGGTTCTCTTAACGGCGCAAATGCCTGTCAAATAACGACTCTCGGTTGTCGTAGGTGTTGATACAATAGAACAAAAGGGAGGCGTATTCAGAGAGATACTAAGTATTCCCTGGCACGCTCTTCCAGTCACACCATCCGTGAATAATGTCTTAATTCTTGGGCGACGGCAAATATGTCTATCACTATATAAGCCGAGGTACCTGGCAGGTTTTGGGACACTTCTTCGGCAGTCGGCACTTCGCTGTCTACTGACTTCAATAGACGTTCCGATATTGTCGTCGCAATTCAAAATGGCCGCCATTTTCCGATGCTTGTTGGGAGTTTTGGCTGTGGTTACCTTCTGCCAACTAGGCTTGGCCAAGCCAAGTGGAGCTGCGCCGCCACCACCACCGCCGCCGCCGCCACCACCGCCACCACCGCCACCACCAGGGTCGTCGCCAGGGGTCCCACCGCCAGGAGGTCCGAAACCAGGTTGTCCTCCACCACCACCACCTGAATGTCGCCCGCCTCCGCCAGGGACAGCCCCGACAGGGACCGGCCCGCCACCAGGATGTCCACCACCACCACCAGCTGGCTGTCAACCGCCACCGCCACCTCCGCCACCACCGCCAACGACCACCACTCTGCCCCCTGGTGGCCGCTAAGGATGGCCGCTATCAACTTTGACTAGGAAAACATTTCCGTGAGAAACCATCTAAATATTGACGAACTGAATTATCTGTAACACCATTTTAATTTAATATGTGGTGGTGGCAAAGATTATAAGTAGAATAAAGCTTCGCTTCAAATGATATGATTTTTTCTTATATTTTGGGCATCTTACGTTTTTCACTCGATCTGTATTGCACTTTGTCATCCAATCGCCGATACCATTTCCGAACTTTTCTCTTTTTTTGACGTCACAGCCCATGTGGCGAATAATACAAAGGAGGAACATTGAACTAGTTACTAGCTCTCGATAGCCCATCCCCCGCAGTCTGTTTGCAAATCGAGATTTAGCTCGAACAATCTAGAGCTTTGTACATGAAAGATGAAATGTTTTTTTGTGGTGTTTTATTGACGTGAGAGAGAGAGAGTCTGGGGGTGGGGGGACGTGAGAATTGTGAAGCCGAGAGAGTAACAGAGCGGGAGATGTGGACGTGGTTTATGAGGAAGATTGCAGATGGTAATTCGCTGGAATTTGGCTCAGGCTCGCCTGCGGGTGTTCTCCGACGATGCCTGACAAAACAGATGCTCGGTTACAGTCAGTCGACCGTTTTGCCAAACGTCGAGATTGGAATTCTCACTTTTCAATGACTCGTGCATTCGTTCTACTTAGTCGACGAGTGAGTCTGACCGACTCTGAAGCATCTTTCCATCCCATGGCCTTTTTAAAAAAATATATTTCGAACCATTGGTCTTGCTAAGTTACTACTGGATTCATTTTTAATATCTAATTTTTGGCAGGAGACGATCCTGCATCTCAGGAGCTCAAGGCACCCCTGCCGTTTTCCATTCGTTTCTGAATTTCTTCTGGCTCGATCCTTAACTCGTTTGTACCTTATCCACTCTATCCACTAAACCAAAATGGGGTGTCTTTCCATTGCGGATATTTTATCGCAGTGATGATTGATGCTCTCTTCTGCAGCCTTGAGATTAACGCTCTTCTTTTGTGCTGTACTTTGCAAGGCTTTTTAAATAGGAACCATCGTTTAGTTTTCCCTGCATCTGTTGTATTCGAATGATTACGACATGTTGATGTTGATGCGAAAAACCAGGTGGATCTTGAATTGAAATCGCAGTTAACGCTACGTTGTTCGGTGTTTTATCTTGTCGTCGACCGCCCCCTCACCCCACCAACCCCATTTCCCTTGGCATTTTTTGGCGAGTTACCTCGAGCCAAACACCGGGGCTACATTCGGTGCGTCTGACTCGAGCGAAGCAACCACAGAAAAAAATCCGAAATCAAGCAGTAAAGATTTGGTTGTACGTTCTAGAAAACATCGAAGATGTCTGAGGGCATCTGTCTATTCGGTATCACTGGCTGTCTCTTCAGCTGAGACCGACTTGTGATTACCGAAAAATGGTTTTACGCTCCCTTCGCACCGAGGTACTTAGAAATTTCAAATGAAGGCCGACACAACGGTAACGCACGCAGTCATTCTCTGTTGTGGCGGGTGCGTTGCTATTTTCACTTTCGCATCGCGAGATGCTTTTCTATCTGGCAAGAATGAGTGAATGGGACCTACTCAAAATAGGGTGATAATATTAAAGAGATTTAAATGAATCGCCGAATTTTGTGTTACCGGTTGATGCAATATTTGTGACTCGCGACACACTTTCGATTGGTCTTATTTGGGCAAATATCAATAGGCGTCGAAATGTAACGCCCCTTGTGCTCTGGGAATTTGTAAACGGTATGATGGTTGACTTCTATGTCAAGCTTCAAGAGTTTACATTTGTCAAAGATGTAATAAAATATTTTTTTGATTCCATTTCATTAGACCACTTTCAATAAATAATTTCTTTTACAAGTACAGTAGCGCCTTGATTATCCGGACTAATTGTTGTCAGGGGTGGCCAGGATAACCGGAAATTCGGGTAATCGAATTTCAATAAAAGAGCACTCCTGAATTTATGTAAATTTCAATGAAAATGGAGACGCCCACCGCGTTCACCCTTCATTCTGTAACTGGCTCGTTCACATCAACAATAGTCATATCAGGTTAAAAAAAATTGGGACACCTCCGGATAACTGGACAATTGGACAATTGACTCCGGATAATTGGGACACAGCCAGAGTGTGATGATGGTAGACGTTACGGATGCTACGAGTGATTGCCAACTAAATTTTGATAGGGGCAGCAGTGACGAAAAGTCGGTTGCTGTCCTGGACGGCGAAACCAATGCTTAAAAGATGACCCCACCTGGACCGGGTTTGTCGGTGGCCAGATGCGAAAGCGCTAAGTCGAGCCCTGTTGGCTCGAGCCCCGGCCTATCCCTATCCACCACCGTCTACCCGATCTACATTATTCACGACGGGTCTCTGGCACTGGCGGGTGTCATCCCCCGTCTGGAGCACACACACACGGGGGGATATACAGACGCGGTTCTGCTAGTACAGTAGTTAGCAACCGAAGAAAAGAGTGGGGAGGGCCAGGGCCAAACCGACTTCCTCCTATCTTGGACGTCCGCGTGTGCATACGTGTTTGTGAATTGTTTCCGGTCGACAGCGACCAATCTCTTTAACCTATATAGCCATATAGTGTTGTGCTTGCGAGGCGTTTGCTCGAAAGTGACGGAACTATTTGCGTTTTGGCCCGACAACAAAGATCGAGGGGAGATAAAAAGAAATCGGGTTTCGGCGATGTCAGGCCCCGGTTTGCTGCAGTCGGGGCGGTAATTTTCGTCCTTATTTTTTTATTTTGTCTTTTTCGTTAGTGTTAGTGGTATCCCCAGTTGTGTTTCTAGTTGGTCTCCGTTCAATTATCTCTTTGCCCTTTTCCGATTACGTTGCGGTCTGGCTGTGCTTCGTGAGTGAGTGTGTGTGCGTGCTGCTGATATTTTGGATACAAAAAATTGTGCGGTTGTTGTGTTGATGTTGCTGGTCGGGTTTTTAGTAGATTTATATTTTTTCTTTCGTTATCGGACACAATTGTATATTGCGTCTCTCGGATTAGCGGTTTTTTGTTGTTGTCCGGATTAATGGTTGCGGGTTCTGTGAGAGTCGACGAGGGTTGTTGTTTTTTTTTTTGGTGCGAGCTCCATATGCTGGATTACGGTTGCCGCGATCGAATAGGTTCGGATTTTATGAAGCGAATCTAGTGCCAATTAACATCAGTGCTGCGATTGGTTTTCTTCCTTGACCGGTCATCGTTGTTGTCTCGGTGAGTTCGTGCGATATATTCCTTTACGGCCAAGATAAGTCAGACACAAATGAGTGAAGTCTTTGGTTTTCACTCTGAAGACGAAACTTCCTTGTTTAGACTTTTTCCTCGTTTTGATTCGTTCTCTTAGCGACGAGGCGAGACTAATTTGCAATTTTAAATTTCAAAGTAATGTTTCGCTAATGCAAACTGGACTTGATTTTAGTTAGAATTTGTTTAAAGAGACAGAAATTCTCAAGAAAAATCAAGATGGTTTTGTCCTTTTTATTACATCGTGAAGAAATCGAGTTTCTAGTAGTGACGTCTCGATTGTAACCATGATAGTTTATTTCCGTTTTATTTATGTCTAGCCAGCAAATGGGCACAGTTTATTGACATTGATATCCGTTTATTGGCATTGATATTTGGCTCGAAGCTGAAATTAATTAATATCGTTTGATTCTGGTGTCCGCCCACAACTCCACACACGAATGTAATTGCAGTGCTATGTCATGTGAATCCGTGTTGCTTCAGTAGGTGGACCAGTCAATTCATTAATTACTGTTTTGATTAATGTTCTTCGAACCCCGCACCTCTCAGTGCACACTATGATTCGGTGTTGGTTCGGATGTTCGGTTTGGATATTTTCGAAACCATGCGAATGCAATCTTGGAATTGTTTACACGCCGTGCCTCTTCTTTCCGTTCCTGTTTCTTCCGTCTGTCATTTGAAAATGTTACAAGACGCTGTTTACAAATTCGTACGTGTTTTTCACACCGCGAGAGTGACTAAGCGCGAGATCATTTCAAGAAGCTGCTTGCCAAAATCGGGGTCACTCCGTTCGAACCTGTTCAATCGATCCGGATGGGGGGAGGGGGTGCTCCTGATTATTTGGATTATTGTTGTGCCCTGACAAAGAAAAATAGGGTAGAATGTTTAGAGGCGCCCGCCCTGCTTAAAACACATCACGGTTAAAACGCCTTACCTTCATTTCAATTGAAGTCTCATTTTTCCGGGTGAACAATTTATTTTAGTACGTGCTCGTATAGCGTAGGTTTTTATTGCATTTCTTAACTTGCCGTTTCTCAAACGACAGTTTAGAATACAGGTTGAAAATAATAAAACGCATATTATATTCACATCCTACGTGGGTTTTTTTTTTTGGTTGCGTCTTCCTTCCGAAATATAACCGTGCACTTGTGTTCTTTATATGAATTATTTTGAACGCAAGCGTTAGTTACTTCGCGGAGGAACTACCAAAATGTGACGCTTGATGTCATATCTGGAAACGAGCATTTATCCTCGTTTGGAATTATGACATAGTGTCGGTCGACCTCGGGAACACCAGCTATTTCTTCATCCTACTCCGTTTAGATTTAATCCTCCGTCGCCCTAAAAATAATAAAGCGCAGTCAAAACAACAGCTGCACATTCCGTATTCCATATTGGGTTTTCGGAAACCTCGGTTTTCGCATGCAATACGGGTTTTATTTGTGGGTAATTCCAGCTATCAGAACGAAGCAGTGTGATAGGATCTGACGTAGTTTTTTTGTGCCAGTTCTGTTTTCATAATGCAACCGTAGCGCCACCTTTGCTGATTCACTGATGATAGGATGTCGTCCGGCTTTCGTTATCTCAAAATAGTCTTCCCTTAATGTTTTTAGCCGCACATCCTTCGAAGTCAATGGAGAAAAAAATTATTTATAGAGATTTAACGAACTACGTTCGAGCAAACCAGTTGGGCACGACGTTGACTAGGGTTGACGGTCAGTCCTGTTGGTTCAAGTTTCGCCTCCTAGCTGCATTTCTGCTACCACCACCACCACCACCACCACCACCACCACCACCACTACCATCCAAAGTTACCCATGTCAGCTTCAAAATTCCTGGCCTGGCGGGCGAACCCCGGCGAGGGGGTGGTTGACGGTTCCTGACAGGCGAAACACTATCGCGCACATCGAATATGACGTGGTTCATCAATAATGCAACACGGTAGTGAGTTGGGTCTCCTAATATGTAAACGCCGAACTTCCATTAAGAGGAGATGCTCGGGAATCCGTTTTTCCCCGAGCCGATTGCGCCTGCTCTCCACCATCGACCCCGTAATTGATTAGTATTGTTATTATTTTTATTATATATTTCTGTGATGCGATGCCGTGCATCTGAGAGTGCATTGGTCGGGTGAGAATTTGGGAGTGGCGGGATTGAAAGTAGGAGTGTCAATCAGTTGTCAAGTCGATTTTTCAGAACAATGTAAGATGTTCATGGAGTTGGAGGAAGAGCAATTCCGTTCGCTCACGGTAAATTTTTGTGTCTCCTTCGGCTAATTGATAGCATTCCAGGAAAGACTGTCTGATGTTTATGGGCCATTATTGTGGCATGTTAAGCCAGCTGCTCGCCACGACACCGGCGTTTCGTTGCCCGAGTCGCGGTAAACACGGCAAGCAGGTTGTTTGACGGAATTATCATAGCGAAATTGTTATTGTAGTTTGTTTGACAGAAAATGTATTTTATAAGGAAGAATTCTTCCTTTAACAACAAAAATTAAAACTTGAAGGTCGATTGATGTACCTTTTGTACAATTGTACTTACTGTTTAGGAATTAATTGTGGTTCCATTTGTCTTAATTTTGTCGCAGGTGACCAGCAAGACGCCGGTGGCGCCCCTCCCGATCACCGGCGGCGGCGGCAGCAACTACTACGGCGTGGCGCACGCAGCGGCCTACGTGGGCGTGGGTCGTACGGCCACCCTGCCGCATCCCAGCCAGATGCGGGCTTACTCGCCGGTGGTGGCCATCGAGCGCAGCAAAACGCAGACGCTGCCCCATCCGCACCACTCCAGCCAGGATCTGCGCAGCCTGCCCCAGCACCACCACCCGCACCCGCAGCAACTCCAGCATCACCATCCCCAGCACCACCACTCGGATCTGGTGGGACCGAGGGCCGGCACCCTGCCCCATCCCCACTCCAGCTCGGACCTGGTGTCGCGCACGCTGCCCCACCAGCACCCCCACCACTCCAGTTCGGACCTGGGACCGCGCAGTCTGGCGCACCAGCACTCCATGTCGGACCTGGGCAGCCGCACTTTGCCCCATCCACACTCCAGCTCCGACCTCAACTCGCGGGCGCTGCAGGTGGCCGGTAAGCCGCCATTCTTTTTTTAAAGTATATAGTTTTTATGTGCAATTTTGGCTGATGGCCCACCACCGTCTTCGCCACAAAGCCGCCAGTAGACAGTTTTCTGAGAGCTTATTTTGGACGTGATGATGTCTCGCCTACTCGAGATGGGCTATACTTAAACGGAAAGAGATTGACGACATCACCTAAAGGCGATCGTCTCGTTCAATGAAATAGACTACCTATTATAAATTTTCCGTTGTCGTCGGCGCTTTTAATGAGTTCAAATGTCCAGCGTAATTGATGAATGTGTTTCATATTCTTATTTCTTCTTGCACATGAGAGTTACTGCGAAGAAATGCTTGAGAAACAGATTCAAGAGATAATAAGAATCACTCATTGAATCAGAAATTGGGTGTGCCGCTGACTTTGTATCTTATTGATGGACTGTTGACGTGTAGGATCCATCCAGGCGCCGCCTCCGAAACCCCAGCGTTCGTACCAGCAACCGGTGACGTCGATGGCCAAGAGCGTGAGGGCGACGCCACCACCGCAGGGTCCACCACCACCCACCCCTTCGCCACGCACCAGCCAGGCTGGAACTTCCGGTAAGTCCATTGGCAACAACAAATCCTCTGTCCCACCTTATCGTTAAGCGCCTTTCGTCCCCCTCCCCCCACATGACAACATTGAGCCATTTTTTTCCAATATGAAAGGAACGTTTGCTCATCGTTTCTGAGGAAGACCACTAAGCGCCGCTCTGGTTTACGTCGCCACAAACTCCTTAAAAACCAATATCATACCAATATTGAGTTCTTTTCAAGGCGGTTTAAGATTTGGAAATATATTTGATAATTTGACGTTAGAGTGGCGCAATCTGGAGCACGTTACGGAGGCCTCCTGATGTGTCATTTAAACTGGAGGATTTTTGGTCGCATGCCGAGGCGATCTTCTCCGGTCGCGTTAATTTGCGTTGCAGGAAACTGTTTACGATGAGGGGTTGCTCCCCATAAAATACCTATCTTGCTTTCAAGGAAACCGGAGAAGATCGTCTCCTATGCGACCAAAATCCTCCGGTTTAAATGACACATTAAAAGCTACGCTTTCGTGTTCAAGCATATCTTTCCAGGGTCATTTTACACGTTGGAATATTTTAACGTTCTTCTTCAGGAAATAGTTATTTTGTCGTGAATTGGAAGCGTTTCGATTTGACGCAGGGATGCGTTAAGCTTGAGCAATAGGGCAGTTCCATGGTGAACATCTAGATGACATGTTGATCGAACACTTGAAAAATTATGCGTTTTTATGTTTTTTTTTCGAATTAAATTTGCCTTGTATTCAGCCGAATTCAATTTCGATTCGAGACGCTGTAGGACCAGGAGTCGACAGGACCTCATTTCTGTTCTCAATTTCCGAGTTCAGGCGCAACTACCGTTTCGAATGGGGGGGCTCCCTTATCACATCCGGATAGTTATGGTGACGTTAACCAGGTGGCGCCGCAGCATACCGGAAATAAAGGAGTAGGAAATGCGTGCGCTACATTTTAGTGGGGGTGGTGCAGCGGCTTTCTAGTCCATCTCTCTCTATCTCTACTGTGTTTTCGGTGGAGCATCACGGCAGCTATGCTCGAAGCAATTAGTCGATCGTAACGTTGTTTATACGGCCACGTCGTATCCCCCCGTCACTTTGCTATTCAGCGCTCGGCCGCATTTGCACAGCTTGCTTCGCATAGTCACACACACCTACATACACATATAAACTGACCCCAATTTTTGCGCATCTCTCATCTCGCCTTCCCTACGCCTCTCTTTGTGTCATCTTCCACATTCGTTTCAGTGATGCGCAAAAGTATTCGGTTGTGGCGCATCTTTTTTTTCTTTTGGCGATGATTATTGATTGTTTTGGGGGTGGCCACGATAGCGAATGGCCCGATCGTAAAAGATCGTCACAGTTTCGTCTCATTTTCGGCGGATTGCCACGAATTCTTATTTATTCCCAAATAAATCAGTTTCGTTGGCGTCAGACGTTTATCCGAGTGTGATTTTTGTCTCTTGGAGTCAGTGTTTCCGGATGATCATGTAAAATATACTGTCTATATACACATGGATGCCCAAAACATTATTTGAACCTTTAAAACCAATGGTGTCTTAAATGAGGGATTTAGTTAGGACGTCTGTATGATATATATCTGAAATGGTGAATTCGGGACAGGCCGAATGAAGATGACGAACCGAGTGGCGAACTCGCTTTTATAATAATATTATTTAATTTAGTATTAATTATTTTAATTAGAACTGGTAATTGCGAAAAATATAGTTTTATGGAGACCGGGAGAAAAGAGCACTGTGACGGAAATTCAGGGATCCTCGCTCCCGGTCTCCATGAAACTCTATATTTTTCGCAATTACCAATTCTAATTAAAATAATAGTAAAATATTATTATAAAAGTGAGTTCGCCACTCGGTTCGTCTTCTTCATTTGACCTGTCCCGAATTCACCATTTCAGATATGAATGACATCATTGCAACCAAAATGTTTTCAGTTGCAAGAAGAAAAGGGATATACGAGTTTAAAAAGAAATGCTCGCATAACTATATTCCAATTTTCAAAATTCAATTCGCGACCAAGCGAATTTGGTCAGATGTTGAGAATTGGTTTTCGAAATAAGGTGTAATTCCAAATTGTGCCAATAAAAATGCTTCAATACGTGCACACAGCGCCATCTTTTCATAAATAAAATTGGGGTTGTGTCCGGAACAGCGCCGGACAAGAAAAGGCAAACAAGAGTTAGCGATAACTCTTCTTACAATAAATAATAGTAAGTTATTATTTATTTATATATTATTTATTTATGAATGACATTAAATATGAATTAACTAAACTAGAAAAACAATGGGAACTGACGCTACAACTATGACAATGACTAATTCACATCCAACAAATTTACCACATCCACATTTCCCGTGGAAAATTAATATTTATAATTACCCAATGTAGACAATACCAGTTTCACGCAACACCACCAGCGATCATCAGCTGTCTTTTCGACGATGAAAATTAAATTTGTAAATAAAACTAGAGCACATCGGAATTGACCACACGCACAACTGATAAATAATTTACGGTGTAGCATTTTTTAAAAGTTTGAATTTTTGCAATCAATGAAGATATTACTAGACACAATCTGCATCATAATTCTTAAAAGGTTGTATCTTTGTAGTTGTGACCGGATTGACAATAACCCGCAGCGCAATCCCAATTTCACAAATTTCCAGATCAATGCAACGTATTCTAGATCTCTATTTTGCGTATTTATTGAGATATCAGCAAGATGTGAATATGAATGCTGGACGAATACCAGGAAAACCGGTGACGAGAACAACAAATAATAAAAACTGGCCTATTACATTTTTAAGACTCCAGGATAATATTTCAAATTATTATTATATTATTAATATTTCAAATTATTTTAATTTTCCTCGGGAGATGAGGATGTGGGAGGACTCGGTAACTAACACTTGCTCAATCGTGATAAAAGTTAATTGCAACAAAATGAAATCACTATCATCAAGTCAATTTGTATGCGTTGTTTGCACAAGCCAACTTCTAGAAAAAAATGGACATGTAGGTTTTGCCAGTTAACGACTGGTTCGAACGATGGTTCGCCATGTAATGTTTTTTTAAACTAGCCTTTAAATTCACATCACCCAATAATTAATATGTTCAAAAATGAAGCCGTCGCTACCAACACATCAGAAAGCTAATTTGATGCTGATATCCCAAGATACACATCCCTATTATAAAAAATGCGAGCGTCGCAGTTTGTAATTAAGTCAGATATTTCGATCAAGTCTCTTGAACGGTAACTCTTGATGAAAGAAAGTTAAGAATATAAGCGTGAGATCAATGTTCTGGGATTTTTTTTTGCCATTCGTGATGCTTGGTTACACAAAACTTTCTTCGTGTGTTCAGTTTGAGTTCAGCAAAACTGGTTTAATAATATTATGATGGATCAGGGCAAGGCCAAATTCCACCAGAAGTTACCCTGTACACAGTAAAAAGTAAATCTCATTTTCAAGATGCAAAACTATCTCAAAACGGAGACGTCACTACTTAAATTTATGAAATCGCCTGAAAAGACAGATTCCCATTTAATTTAAGAGATGGCTGAAAATGGCTGTCCTGTTGTAAAAAGTAAATCTCATTTTCAAGATGCAAAACTATCTCAAAACGGAGACGTCACTACTTAAATTTATGAAATCGCCTGAAAAGACAGATTCCCATTTAATTTAAGAGATGGCTGAAAATGGCTGTCCTGTTTTTGTTTCCGTTTCGATTTTGAGATGAGGAGGTCGCAATTTCAAACGCAATTGATCCCAAAGTGGAAAGCGAGATAGTTTTTTAATTTTAATTATTCACTGAAGTGCCCCCGGCGCGGGCTCTCGAAAGTTTCGATCCCGGGGTACTGGTCGTTCCCCCTCGCACAGTGCCTAAGCACTATGAGG
>JAQGBY010005981.1:0-13785 GCA_034698785.1 Mycogona germanica
GTGCTTAAGCACCATGAGGGGGACGTAAGGCCTGTAGTGCGGTACGTTGACTACAGTTGATTAAAACAAAAAAAAAAAAAAAAAAAAAAAATCTCCGAAAATTACCTCACCAGAAGTATTTTTCCGCACTGTTTTGGTACTTCCTTTTTACCAGGACAGATCCAGTGCTTGCAGGGTTAGGCTGAGCTGAGCTTTGTACTAAATGTTCAAATGGAAGAGTAGAAACCCCGGGAGGGAGAATTATTTTTATGTTTTGGTATTTGTAGATGTTTACGAAACTGCTTACTACGTGGGAAATGGTAGCACCACGCGCTACGCCATCAACTAATGGATTCGCACAGAGTAAATATATCAAGTTCGTTGATAGCTGCGGTGATGGTATTGGGGGCGCGGCCGCGCAAAACCCCAGAAAACAATTTATACGGTCTAATCATTTGCATATCCCGCGCGAATCAGCGAAATAAGACGTCTCTCTTCGCACCTCCACGCAAGTGGAATCGGGGCGAGGGGAAAGCAGGCAACAACTGCACCCATACGTGCATGTATATTAGTGCTCTTACATGTACATGTATGTCCATGTACTGTAGAGGTCGAGATAGAAGTCTCAATTAGCGGGATCGAAACGAGAAAGGAAACGCTGTGCGCGGACCCGAAGTGATCCTCAGAAGATCATCCGCGGGTTGAGAGTAACATTTAACCATTTGACGATCGCCTCTGAAATTGGCGGAATGTCATCAATCTCAGTGACGAGCCGTATTCCATTCCAAGAACTCATTTTCTTTACCAAAAAGAAACAACTTCTTGAGTTATAGTTCGCAAAGAAATTTTTAAATAGATTGTTTTTAGTTAGCTACACTTTGAAAGTTTGAAGCAACTATATTTCAAATGCGCATGTGTGTATTAAACAAGGGGCTGTGCAGCAGACCAACTATCAGTGATTGCTAGTATATAAGGGGCAGCAATACAATATGAAAGAAGGTCTATACGTTTGCAATGAAGTGTGCATCAAACAAAACTCCGAACTGTTTATTATTGGATGTTAAGAGACGAGAGAGAGAGAGAGAGAGAAAACATTTGGGAATATTTAACTTCTTTCAGCTTTCGCCAAGTATATAGACTGAATGTGTCTATCTGGAAAGTGGTAAAATCTGATCCCAACGGTTCATCTCAAACACATAACTGTTGTAATTCAGCAGTTTACGCAAGTGTCGTTTCTAAGACTAATTTTTACCATTAAAACAACGTGGAGAACAATATGGTGAAGACACCGACCACATTGATTGCGTCCAGAGTTTCCAGTAAACGACATCAAGTGGCCCTCACCAACCACCGACTAAACATCGTGGCCAACTGATCTGTTCGGCCGCCATCTAGCGAGCAAATAAAATGCATTTTATCGCCTTGTCGGAAGTTGGCGATAGATGATCCCCAATATAAAATGGAGAAACTCAAAAAGACACTAACGTCACCTGGTGCGCATATAAATTGGGGTAGGCAAACAGTTTGGGATTCACAATGTGCTCCCTGCCATAAAATACGGTCATGCGAGTCCTTATCGTCTCAAAAGTGTGCTTGGCTTGGGTCTGGATCTCATGAGGTTGCGCAGAGACGTTTATTATAGGTGGCGCAGTCGACGCTTGTGGGGTTTATAGTCGGGAAGCCCACTTGTCGGCGCGGCCGTCCTTATCCCGCGCGGGGGTGGAAGCAGCTGTGCTGAGGCTCGATCCGCGTGAGAGCGGCATTAGGCCGGGAGGATCTGCGATCGGCGACGAACGGATTAGGAGCGGGCTTAGCGTAGGCGGGGGCGAGCGAGATGACGGGTCGACGACACTCGTTCCAAGTACGTATACCAGTCGCCGGAGGGCGACACTGCTTCCCGTCTTTATCCGGAAGGGGTCACGCAGCAGTCCCTACCCGTCGTGGAACGAGTGATAGTTGTTGTCATTTGGAGTGTCACTTGGATGATCGGAAACGGGAAATCCCTGGGTTTAAGCGTCGTCCCTATCAGACAAGTCGGAACTGTGACATACGCTCGATGATTCGTTAATAATAAATAGAATATGCTCTACAAATACATAAAGGAATGAGTATGGCAAATTCTGGATATTACGTGTATTCTAATAAAATGAACATGCCACAAATATTTTATAAACAATTAGTATTTTTTAAAGATATGATTCGATAGTTATAAAAATCAGATAGCTGGTTAAACTATGTGCAGAAAACTATCCGTAAACAGCAAAAGAGTGAACAGAAACGGATTCGAGCCCATGACCCTGTAGAGTATTACGCATGGGCACGATCAATTATATAATAATCCGCATTAAATATTATATCTATTCAGATTTATTTATGAAGGAATTCCAGCAAATCTTTTTCAATTAGCCAACAAAGAAATCTCACTTACACATTGAAAACAAACTAACAAAATCAACAAATTAATTTAAAGATGCTTATTCCCTTCAAATCGGGCAGCACTTTATAAGAATCTAGTAGCACCTTCAAATACACCTTAAAAATCGGAAACATCGGAGAGCGTTTATCTACAGGACAGGGCTACCAGGTCGGAAAATACTTTTCAAATAATTTAGGCTAGACAAGTTCCACGTTTATCTAAATCGATTACTCTACAGTATAAGTACTATCCGATTGAAGAGAATGGGCAATCATAATATTAAAATGGTTTAAAATAACTATTTTGAAAGGTTTTTAGAAATGGTGAAGCTGTCAAGAACGGTTATTGAGTTCCGAGCATATGTAGTTTGTCGTTGAATCAAAAATACAGCCAACCGCGATCGAGCAGCTGGTCATAATTTGGAGTAAGTATGGTCATTTTCACTATGTTCGAGACCATTCAAACCCGAATGGGTGGAGCAAAAATGATTGTTTGCATGCAGACGATACCATATACAGTGTACATGTATGAAAACTAGTGATTCCACGCCAAATGTATATAGCGCGATCCGAACGCACGCCAATAAAAAAAAACACAACAAACAATCCACATCTCATACGAACCATATATTCGGAGAGTGTTTCATCGAAGCTGTCGCGTCGCATGCAGTAACATTGGGCAGAGATGAATGCCCATGTCAGCGCGCTGTGAAATTATATTTTGTGCAAACATCCAGGCTCATATCTTCTCTCTCTCGCTCTCTCTCTGTAATATACGTTATTCTGCGTACACACGAGGCGTAGGCTACATTAGGAACATATCTTCCGTGCGGAACAAAGTATACAATGTGAATCTGTAACAGTGGTGTAAACACTATCTGGCTACACAAAATAAAAACTGAATCTCTAAAATGCTACACAATGCTTTTTTTTCCAAAAACAAACTATTAAAAAATAAACCACAAAAACCATAACAAAGTTAAATCACATTAACCACATTTCCAGTTTATTTTAAGCGTTGAAAAATACTCGTTTCTCAATATTTTGGCTGATGTAACCAATTATGAACCCTACTTTGTTCGATTAACATTAGCTTTTCAACTAAATTATAAAAATGAAGTTTGTTTAGATTGGCATTGGTAGAGAAAATCGCGAACAACAATTTGCTCATCGTTGGCCTACATAACGCACGACACACCATATGAACATTTTCCATTTACATGTACGAGTAAGTATACCGTCGACTAGCAATATCAGTGACAAACTCATGTGGCAGCTAGGCAATGCGAGCATTTTTTTTCGTATATTCCCGCGCAAAGTGTATTTTTCTTTGTATAGTCGTTCAGACGTATACAGATACTATTTTTTCTTTCTACCGCAAGCAAAGATTGCAAGCAACGAAACATCATTGTCGCATCACCTTAATACATGGCATGCATCTTCGCGCTCGAATGTTCCAGAGCAGGGTGCGTATTTTGAAGATTGTACATAAAAAAGGTTTGGGTTTGATCAGTGTCTTACGTTTATAATATTGAAATATCTCCAAAGACGAATTAGTACAGACACAACTTCATGTCGAGCATTTGACAGATTAAATGTGCTACGGAAATATTTTAATGGTGTAAGTCCAAATAAGTCCATATAAGTAAAAAAAAAAAAAGGACCAATCGGCTAATATTTTAGTCAAGCCAGCCCTCAATTTATTTTATTCAAATTTTGATGAAATAAAACATCGGTGCACAAATTTCGAAACCATAAAACTGATTCTAAGACGCAGCATTGATAGTAAATAATTTCTCGAATAAGAAAGACTAAAATATTTCTTCAACTTTAACAATAAATTTTTAAAAAAGAAGACATTTTTTAATATTAACATTTCTCACGGTACGCCTCTTTTCAAGTACAGGGATCTTTAGGTTGACATTTTAAGTTATTCCGATCTGAAATATTTTTTATAAGGTTGGGTTTGCATCTTAAAGCTGGTAAATGGAAACTAGTAAGCTGGAAAATGCCCCAGGTATCTCTCGAAATCGATTTAAGTGATAAACATGTAAAAAAAAAAATAATATGGTACTACTTGCAGTCCTTGCTGACCAATTGGCCGAGCAAATTAAAAACTATGATTGCCTTCTATACTGAGTACCCATCCCAACTTCGATGATCGGAGATAAAATAGCTAGTCTATATTCAAGATCTCCATTACACACACCACATGTCATGTCAAATTGAGGTAATTCTACAATGTATGTGTTTGTATGCGAGTGTGTTGCTGCCCGTGAATTGTGGCCGAGCTGTGCAGCTCGTCTCTAATTGAAATCGCTCTCAAAATATATTTCCTCTCGGGTGCCACCAATCACGGCACGATGACGTTTCCGCTACATGTGTACGCAATAATCTCATCTTTATGGGCCACCGCTGGCAATAAATTTAAAATGTAATCTTGCCGTTAAACGAAGCCCACAATATGGATCACGGGCTATAGCCGAGAGCGAAGGCCCTCCTGGATCAACAGATCAGTGATTTATTCAGTTAGTTTGCCACCAGCGCACTTTTAAACTTTGATGTATTTTTTCGATGAACATGACGTCACTCTGCTACGTGATGGCTAGTACGTGTTGATGAAAGAAGAGGGGCATTATCTAGCAATTTAAATTGGGATGCTCATCTTTTTATGTAGTCTCATTTTTTCTCGATTCTTGATTTTATTGCATAATCATTGCAAGAACAAGAAACTACAACTGGATTTAGAGACGGAATAATCCCAGGAAAAGCTGATTTATCCTTACTCTATAAATAAGCAACTATACACATGTATGAATATTTATGCTTGAAGGTATGACATTAACCGAATCTTTTGTAAATTGCTTTAGTTGCCGCATCTGTTTACACCAGGGAGATTTGTTATTACGTTTGTCTATATTGGTTGTCGTTGATTAAATGCCTCAAATTAAATTTGCCAGTTCGCGTTCGCATTAGGTTTATCCTGAATTAATGTCATGACATAAAAGGTCATACATTTTACTGATATAGAACATTTAACAAAATGCCACCGATTGCGTTACTGCAAGTATGCATACAGAATAAAAACGGTGCGGTAAAATATTTGAATTCTCAAGCACCATTTATTGTTTATACGCTGAATTATTTTTTAATTATTATGAAATCGTTCAGTCGTTGCTGCGCCCACTATTAAGCTTTACTTTATGAACGGTTAGACGTGAATCCATTGTTAAAATTCGATATCAATCATTCAAACGAAATTGTATTCGCTATCCAAAACTCAACTATATGCTTCTATGCATACACAGAGTACAGTAGGTTTTGAATTTTATTCGCGCCAGTAGATGTCCAAAGAACATAAATGATTTGTCGTAACAATAGTTTTTAAAGGAGGGCATCAAATATCTGTTATTTAAGGGAGTCCTAACTATAATATTTTGTCGCCGCAACATGCAATTGTCGCGAAATGGGGGGATGCGCGACCAAGCAGTGAAGCGAAAAACACAAGAACATGTATCCCCGCAGTAAGAGAGCTTGTGAAAACACGTAGCCCGTGAAGTCCACGGTAACGTCTATAGATGACTGTCGGTAGACGAACCCAATCTCTTGTTGCTAGACGAACCAACTCTTTGGTATCACGGTTAGTCTATCTAATGGCTCGCTGCTTCTAAGTCTTCTACTTCATCGGAAACCAAGATTCGGCAACGCGCCGAAAGGTGAGTACATATTTTTTTGTTTCTGGCGTGGATGTTCTAAAACTAGGCGCACACGCAAACTCTGCAGGATCGGCTGCGGGCGGCAGAACGTGACAACCCCGAACCGACGATCTTGTCGGGGGTGGACAAGAAGTGCGTGGCAGCGAATCGACCTTTCGGTGGAAAGGTGCACTGGACCGTGGCCGTGCGCCGTCCGGTTACCATGGTTACGGAACGACGGTGGCGCGAGCATCGTTCCCACTAGTCACTGACTTTGCGCAGATTTCATTTGACTTGTTTTCAGTTTCTAATAACTGGATCAGCCCCGTAAAATAAACATGGTCCGTTTTAAGAATGGCTTCAGCCATAACACTATTTCTTTAGACTCGGTGGACGTAATGTCTGCCCCTCTATTGCTTGTATCTCTTTGGGCGCGTTCTAAGAAATTTCGCTTGTCCTTGCCGCTAGAGGAGTTCGGTGAATTGAGACTGGTCCCAAACCAGGAGGCACAGCGCGACGACTCATGATATAGTCAAAAACACTGATGTCGTTCCGGGGCATGTTCGGAAAAGAAAAGTTGAGAAAACATTTATAATACATAAGATAGATACAGTTACATATGATTCACTGAAATATTTCCTTACCAAAAATATAAAGATGTTATTTGTGCTATCTGTCATATTTTAATTTTACCCGCTATTTAAAGTCATCAAGTTCAGATAACTAATCTATATAATA
Source organism: Mycogona germanica (assembly GCA_034698785.1). NCBI lineage: Eukaryota > Metazoa > Arthropoda > Diplopoda > Chordeumatida > Chordeumatidae > Mycogona > Mycogona germanica. Next base: position 6,828 of record JAQGBY010005981.1, read on the forward strand.
TCGATTGATTAAAACCTATTCATTATTTTCGGCTTTGTTCAAAGCGTAATTTGTTTGTGGGCTCGTACTCATGGAGTGACAGACAATAGTAGAAATCCGAATTGGCTAAACAAGTAATTAAGCACGATGCGATTGATATACCGAAAGGTTTTGGCATTTTCTTTGTCATTGACCATAAGATAGACTAATTAATTTTTGCCCCTTATAAAGAGGCAATCACTCATTTCACATCTGCATTGTAAAGACGCTTCTACATGCGAGATGGCGAAGTCGCTTTTCAGTTCTGAACTCGCCGTGTCGAAATGTATACGCGCCAAATGCGAACAGCTGGTTGGCATAATGTTTTTCTAGTGAGCTAGCAACTCTGGTGGCTTTGTTGGGGTCGATTGCAAACATTGGGGATTAGAGAGCCCCCGTCTATTTGTATGGCCGCTTACGAATGGCAACTTTATTTTTCGAAAATACATGGCAGGCAAACATACTCGGTTTACTTGCGCGTGTGAATGCCTCTGAATGGATTCGGTGAGATTGATAGAAAAGGAGGATCAAGGGCGGAGATCTGGTTTTAAAGTCGAGCAGAGTGTGGAGGCCCGCGCATAATAAATTAGAATAAATATTTGTGAACACCACACCATATTGATTTGTAGAGTTTCCTAAAATTATACCCTGAACGAAAACAACTCGATGGAGTGTAATGCAATGCGAATGCTTGGAAATCTGCTGAGTTAAAAAATATAAAAGCCCTAGATTCGCATCTCGCACGATCACTAGATGGTGCTGCCGATCCAATATCAATTTCGGAGCTATTTTAATGTATGACGCGGCAAGCATTGTATTTTATATTCACGAATTTCAGGAATAGCCGACATATCGTATAAAAAAACTAGTATTCCAAACACCTATTTTGCCGATTGAGAAATCTACTGATCCCCGAACTCTTTCAACCTCAAAGAGATAAAAGGCGAAATATTAAAGCTAACCCTTCTCACAAACGTACAGTACGCTTTCCAGCGACCAATTCTAATTTGAGATCCCGTTACTTTAGATCTGTTTAAGGTTGCTGGTCAGAATTCTAAAGGGGGATTGTAATGTTGATATCGGGGAAATTATGTGCCCAGCAGATATCTAACAAAAGTAGAAGGGGTCACACTAGAATAATGAACGAATTTCAAATGTATTTACATCTGTGCAACATATTTTAACTCTTATTTCCTTAGAGTTTGTAGACAGTGGAATGGCCTGACAAGAGCCTCAAATCCAGAGCCTTTAAACATAACTCCATTTCTGTCCCCAACTGGTCTTTTAACCCTCGCCATATGCCCCTCTCTTGGGGGCTGCTTGAGGGTAAAATATGTAATTGTACTTGAAAGAGTCATCGCTGTTCTCAATCGTACATAATAGTATATAAATGTAATCAAAATATTCCAACAGACTCCATGCTCCAAACTTTCATTTAATGTATTTTGTTCAGACAATTTTTTTATTTGTTAATAGCCCCCTTGACGGTCGAGTTTCTCGAAAAAGGAGACTGTTTCTGTACAGATATCTGGACTTAGTCGTTCTACGAAATTTTCAGGAATTAGTCGTTAAGCCATCGACAAAACGCGTTGCTGCTTGCGAATGGTCTGCACTTCAATGTCGTTAGCCGCGACCCACGATGGTTGAGGTTCTCAGAAAAGGAAATTGTAGCTGCACAGATATCAATCTGATACATTTATTCTGGATAATTACACGCACCTACAAAGTTCCTAATTCTCTCGTTATAATCTCGCAGCGCAATTTGCCAAAGTTTAAGGTCTGTCGACGCATATCTATGAAACTGTTCCAGCGATTACATTTTTTGCTATGTAATGAACAATTTCTAAAACGCAAATTGCCTCAACCGTGCAGCAAAAGTCCACGCTTTTTAAAATGTAAATTTTAATTATTGCCAACATTTTTAAAAATCTACACCTAAAGTACACCAAGTGTGGTTAAAATTCTTACCTACTTGCACCAGATTTTCTCTATACAATAGATTATTTCCAGATCGTTACTCCAAAATAAGATCTGAAGCTAGGCGTACATTAGAAGTATGAGCTGGGTTGTGCCACATTTTCTCACATTTGTTTGTTTCAACGAAGTGCTAAAGCACTCACTGACTCCTATTTAAGAAAATGTGGTGCAGCAACCCAAGGATGCAGCCAAAGGATTCAACAAATATGGCGGATTTCCGCCGTTATTGGTGACGTTGAGTATTGAGGCACCCCACTGAAAACGTTATCTATCTCAGTCTCCTTAATTAGGCCGTCTCTAGCTCTGGTGCTGGTTCGGGACTGAGAAAGACTTCGCTTCCGGTGGACACCTTAAGACACAATGACGTGACAGCGCGCATCCATTAATGGTACCGAATACATATGGGATCCCCGAACGCTTGAGTCTAGGCCATCTCCCTTATTGAAAGAACAGTACGTATCGAATGCCAGGTTCTCCGATCGATGACGTCATCGAGAGTGGTCGCCCGACTGGTTCGTAACACGCGTGTCCGCTTCAGCCACATCACGCTGACAGTGGCGACGCGATATGCAAATATGTCTTTGGGCCAGACGGGGAGAGGACGGCAACCGGAGGGACGGAGGCATCAATTCGAGAGAGCCGGTTTGTTCTCTCTCTCTCTCTCTCTCCCTCTTCATCATCTCTCGTCCTCGGAGGGAGCTTGGAGCCAGAGATAGAGGGCGCTGGTAGTGACGCTGCGGCCGACGCCAGCCTTTCCAGTTCCTCACGCGCGGCGACGAGATTGGTTTAGTGACGCGTTGGAGCGCATATTTATGCATATAGTCGCGCGCGCGTCATCGTTGTCGCAGTAGAGATGAGAGCAAACCCGAAAATCGGAACCCGCGCGCATCGCAGTCGTGCATAATAGAGAGATTTAGGACACACGTAAAACGCGAACGTGTGACTTCTAAAATATGCGGCTTACGAGAAACTGGCGGCTCGTTAATTTCAGTCAGAGGATATGCTGTCAACAAATGTAGGAAAAAATAGCTTAGTCAAAAAAAATGTTTGTAGAAACCTTTTTGGTAATAACATTTTTTGTGTTCTTTAAAACACAACGATCAAGATGTGCAAGCCAATTCTTCAAATAAGATTTGATTTCAAATGCACAATATAAACCTGTATTGGATGTAACAACGCATTATGTTTTTAATAAACTTGTTTGATCTCATTATTCAGAATTCCCCGGCCATAATTGACGAGCCGCCAATGCTCGGACATCAATGTTTTTCTACACGTCTCGTTTACGCGTGTTACATGTTTTCTAAATCTCTCTGGCGTGCCGAGCGAGCAAAATTGATCGAATCCTGCTGGAGTTGACGTCGAGGAAACGGAAGGTACACACATGGTGGACTCATCCGTCAGTCAAAGCATTTCCGGATAGGGTTCGTACATGTTTGTTAAATTTATCTATATTGGAAGACCAAACACGAAACGATCAACATCATTAATTGTCGTGCTAATAAATTATGTACCAGGATTACTGTGTAACATTAATTTTGCCCGGTGTTGACTGTTACCGAGCAACAATAATATTTAAATTTGGAAGTCATGTGGGCTGCTGCACCAATTACATTTAAAACAGATGTATTTTTAATCCAGAATGACTTCGCTCTTTGATTATTGGTTTTTCTATATAAAATAAAATAACTTGAATTCACTTTTTTTAATAAAAACAAATAATTTTCACGACAAAACGTTATCGCGGTTAGTTATTAGGCTATCCTGAAAAACTCGAATGTCAAAGTTACTAATGCAGTTCCTATTTTTTAAAAACATTTTGACCGCTATCTTTTTTTTTAATCGCAATCTTACATAGCTCAGTTGTTGTCACTAAAACATCATTTACACTGTAAAACATCATCCACGAGTTGGTTCGCCGAAATGTCAATTGGCTAAACAAATGCGCGAATTTAAAATTTCTGGAGTGTTTATTTGCAATCGTTCCGTTAAATATGTTCGATAGACGCAAACAAATTGACAATGTCATGAGGCAAAGCGTGAAATTACTCATAATCAAGCGTTAGAGATGATGATACCTCGCCCATCCACAAACTTCCGTCAAAGTGTGGACCACATACGTCGACGTGGTAACTCCATCATTCGACTCATTCTCGGAGTGCGACTGCCAGAGGCTGTTTGCCAACCTTTTAAAACATACCGCTTAACACATCGCACAATAGGTGGCGCCCTCTCCAATCGTTGTTTCGTTACGCAATTGCCGAGCGCAGAATTGCTCCTTACACCCCATTTATAATCCCTATAGATATACAGAGTATACACTGTATATATATATATACGAGGCTGCTGCATCATGTTGCTCGCATTTTGCAAAGTGTTGCGTCGGCGTTGCACCAATTCCCACCCACCTACGCCTTCCCCCTCCCAATACTCTCTCACTAACAGTTAAACGACTTCCCCCGCCCGCCCTCCTGCAGTGTGACGTTCCTCGTCTACATACGCACGACCTATTCTACCTTGACGGAAGTGCGCCAAGAATTTGTTAGGTAAATTCCTGCTTGATTATTTTTCCCCGTTGCGTCGAAGGAAATGGAAGTTTCGGAAGCTAATGTCATTTCTATATTCGCGACGCTCGGATGCGGAGGCTCGGCGTGGGGGCGGGCCAACGTGAAGGGCAGACTCGCTCGTAAGAGCAAAGATGTCCCCCCCCCTCCTCCCGTCACTGCAAACGGCGATGTACCCCCCAAAGTGATTCCACACTTTTTTAAATGCTTTTGATTATAAAATAGTATTCACTGGATGTTCCTTGGCGCCTTATTTCCATTTTTAAAAAAATCGTGGTCAACATGAATGATAGAATATCGATCGCTAAACTGTTTATTATTTATTCCAGACACCATTCAGATTCGACACTAGTACAGCTAAATATACTCAAAGATTCTCTACGTTAAAAAAAATGTCAAAAATTCTACGTGCGTTTGCAAATTTTGCATTGTTGCTTGTTGTATTAACTTTATTTTTGTGCCCACATCTTTCTTTACATTTTTTTTTTAATCTTCGTCTTGGTTCTTCGGTTTCACACCCCATATCACGACATTTATTTCAAATATTGGATGTGGGACTATCTTAATGAAAACGCCGCCAACAACCAAGAAAATCAAGAAATTATAGAGTACTTCCTACTTCCGCTTTTCTCGGCGATGTCTTACACTGATTATTTTACTGTTTTTATGAATGAAAATATTTTTTAGGCAGCCCTCGTAGTGATTTGAAATATTTTAATATTTTGCCTCAGAGTAGAAGAAGTAGGAAAACATATTTTATGAGCGAGATAGAAAATGATCGTAGGTTTTCGAAATTGAAGCGGTCTACATTTGCAGCGCAGAAAGCGACGCACTATCGATCGGTATTGCGTCGATTGCCGCCTGGGGCGCCTCGTTCGCGTTCGTTATCTCATCGCGCGCCGCCGCCATAATATTCTATTATATCCCAAAAGTCTAAACCTAATTTTATTACGCGCGCGCACGATGGTTTATGTTTTGTATTTATATGCCTCGTGATAATGTTTCCTCTTTCGCGTACACGTTGCCAGACCAGTATACAGTCGACATGTATTTCAACTGGAGAGCAGATTGGAGGCCAGCACGCATACGGCTTGTGATTTGTAGTCTTGTGTGTGAGTGTATGTGTGCGGGTTGTTTCAACGCAAATATTGCATTTGGTGAAGAATTAGGGATACCGGAAACGTAATGCAATAAAAAGAAATATTTGCAAAGACGACCAAAATGGGAGACTGCTAAATAAATGGTTTCATTCACAAACATCTCCTAGAAGGATTGCAATACTCGATGGAATTGGACTTGAAAATTATATGAAAACATTTCTCTTGAAATTGGAATTTTTAAATAATATATCTTTACTTTTGTAGGGCATTAGTATACAATATTAATTATTTACTGTATTGTAGACATGATCGTAGGATGTCATCGTCTTTACAGCAGTTGGATTTCACGCCATGTGAATTTTCATTGTTAGACAATTGTGCGGAAGATTTACATGCATATAGAACAGCTCTTTACTCATGCTTCAGAGCCGACTGCTGTCCCAAACAGATGTCGCTTCTCTCCGCAGAAGCAATAATGCTTAGGATATACAGAAATTTGTCGTGCTGGATGGAGTCGTGGTGGCGGTCGGCTAATCTGCCGGTCGCTCAGTTCCCGGATGAAATGGGGAAAATGGGGACAATCGGGGAGTCGACGAAACCACCCGCGCAGCATCAGCAAACAAATGGAATTGTGTGTGCATGTTGCATGGTGAGTGTCCGGGCATGCGCGTAAGACGATCGCAGCAGCACTGTAAGAAGAAGACGCCGGAACAACGACAGTCACGGAGCAGCGGGTTCTCCACTTGCCTCGTTCAATTCTCATGCTAATTTCCTCGGCATGTCCCGTAATGGGCGCACTCGCGGAATCAGTCTCGGGACTGAGGACATGTGGGAATGATATTATGCATCCTCGTGAGACTCAAACTAAGGGAAGCCGTTACAAGCGATATACTCTGTACATCGTTTACAAAATTACATGAGATTTGTTTAACAAGTCAGCCCAAAATAACGTTCTTAAAAACATCCTTATGTGCCACACCACTTATACTTTGTAACGTTTCACACTCGACTATGCAAACACGTAAATCGAGTATATAGATTATAACTGCACATTTTTTTATTTTTGATAAAACAATTTTTTAACAGTGTCACATGTATTTGTATTTCAGAGACAGCAGAAAAAAGGATAACAATAGCTAAAAGTTGCTAAATTAACAAAATGAATTTCATTTAAAAGGGCATTAATGATTTGTGTATTTCATCACTTGACATAAGTTTTGTGATTTTTTTTTTTTTTTTTAATCAACTGTAGCCAACCGCACTACAGGCCTTACGTCCCCCTCATGGTGCTTAAGCATT
>JAQGBY010005982.1:0-13784 GCA_034698785.1 Mycogona germanica
TTTTTTTTTTTTTTTAGTTTCCATCAACTGTAGTCAACCGCACTACAGGCCTTACGTCCCCCTCATGGTGCTTAGTTCAAATTAGTACTAATATTATTAGTACTAATTCAAATTCAAACTTGATATGCTACTCTATTTAGTTTTCTCATGCAAACACACTTGCTTATGATTAAGAGGAATTTCAGATAGCTCGTCTCATAACTCGCAATCATTTCCGAAAACGCTTGAAAGGACGCATAAAATTTTAATCTACACGTCTGGGCTACCGCCAGAAACAACACACATATATCCTGATGAAAGCTGTGATAGGTTATGATCCCAAACGTCATAGAATTTGCTAACGGATTGTATATTTACTTATATTTTCCGAAATGCTTTCGCATCGCTTAAAACTCAACTAATTCAAATTTGTTGTCGCCATTTCTGGGAATCCGAGCGATTCGTGGAGCTCTACATACATGTACATAAACAGTGTATACACGACACACGAAAAGTAGGCCAAGCCTTTGGCTCGAAACAGAGAGACGGAGGAGCTTAGGGCAAAATCAGTTTCCATTTCCGGAGGCGAACTAAAGCTCTGTGTTTCGACAATACATTTGACTAGAGCACACAGAATTAGCACTCAAGAGTTGTCTCCTCGATAAATTTTAAAGCAGATCTGAGCACACTCGCCAATATTAAATGCTCTATTTTGTTAAAGTTCATCGAAGGATGTGAACTCGGCAGTTAGCTAATAGCATCGGTGCATTCATATAAAATAAAGTCTGACTGGTGCATTGTGTGATTTCCTCGCAACACAAGGTAGCCGCACTCTCGTCCTCCACCAGAGGCCGTATGTAATTCTCTCATTCTGCTACGTCGGTTCGAGACCTCTTTTCCTTACGTCAGGGGCTCATGTCCTGCTTTATACTTGCATTCGTAAGGAAAAGGTGCGCGAGGTTCATCCGAGAATTGAACCCGTGTTCACGGCACCTCACTACAGTATTAAATAATGATGTGCTTCTGGAATCATTTCGTAATGTAATTTAGGGTCTATGAACCCGTCTGCGAAACACAACAGCGCTGCTGTGGTAGTGACGACATTATTTCGTATCATTAACTGTAAAAATACCCAAGTCATCGCTAATTTTGGATTAGAAACATCAACCGAACAAAACACATTCTCTATTTCGTTTGAAAAACAATATTTCATAGACGTGCTAACGATACAACGTTGACTTGAGAACCAGTTTAGAAAATATTCCCATCATCAAAAACCTCTTTTCGCGTTGATGGGAGAACAGACCGGAAGAAGAAAAAAATGTTTCTGTTCAGCCGAATGACAATCTAAAAATAGGAGAATTCTCCATTCATCCATACTGTGCAGGAGCAACCATTGTGATAGTCCCAGTGCGCGCGTATATGTGTATGTAGGCCCTACCTAAATGAATTTCTTACGCGCTTCGCTTTGTAGAAAGAAGCCAGTGTACAATCGACGTCATGGAGTGGCTTAGCGGTTGGTGGTATGTAAGCAGGCGTTAAGTCGGAAGTAATTAACAACGGGAGATGGAGTTGTGCGGGGGTCTTTCGTGTGTGTACTCTTATGTGGATGTGGTGTGTGGATGTGTATGTGTATGTGTGTGTGCCGACGCCAACAACGGGTGCGATCGGTTTTAAATCGTCACCGAACGGGGAGAATCACCACTTCGCTTTTGCTCATAAAGCCCATTGACGCATTCGCTCGTGTATGATCGCTTCTATAGTGGCCGGATCGAAACCACACCAACCCGACCCAAACTGGGAACTACTATTAAATTCCCATTCACGCGTAAGCTTTTAAAACAAATTAAAAAATAACGTTTATCAAAAATCTGAAAGCATTTTTGATATTGGATATCATGACTAAATTAACAAGTCAAGGCATTTATCTCAAGTCACAAGAAGAACGTCTTATGATAGCCAGAATATTCAATGTTTTAATTAATTACTTTTAAATATAGCATGCGAGAAGAAAGACAGAATGCCGAGATTTCAACTTACATTTAGAAAGGATCTTAATCTTTTACCTGGTACAATAATAAATCGAAATTGTAATCAATATGTATCGTATAATTTAACGATCGACCCTTCTCGAGGTGTTACAGTTTCAAGAGCCCCGTGCAGAAACGCCATTAGATTTCTCCAAACATGGGTGGCTCGGAACACAATCAACTCTTGAGCGGTGGATGGGGAGAAATGAAGAAAAAAAATTCATTTTTTTTTCGGCAATACTTATTATCCGAGCGAGTTAAATTTCGCGTCGATGTTTTCGTTTCATTTTTTTGTTCACACCCCGCGTTCCACTCGTGCATTACAGCCTTGGCTCGAGCCACTTGCCTCCCCAACACAGTTGGCTTAATTCACAAATAGCTTCGCCCGAGTGCACTTCAGATAAGATGATTCCGCTGCGCCTATACCAAACACACACGAACAAACCCCCCCCCCCCACCTCCCTCCTCCCCTCCTCCCGAACGCACGCACACACGTATACGAATTCCAGTTCCGATGATGCATTTAACCGAGCCTAAAAGGGTTGACAAAAGCAAATTTAAAAAGTTGTCAGCGCTCCAAGACGTGAGCTTCACTCTAATTTAAAAGAAAGACATTAGGACAGCCATATAAGCTGCAGAAGTAGCCGTATTATAATATTATCGTTTTATTGGATGAGATTGGAGATTGCCTGATCCCTTCTCCTCCGAGTAATAGAGCGCTTCTCCCCCCCCCTCTCAAAGTACGTGTTTGCGAGTACGTATATTTGCATACTTCAATGTCGTACACGTCGAGTGAGCCTAATCCATCTTCGCTACAACAGAATTCAACTAGCAAAATAGAAGGAAAGAAATAGGGATTAGCTCATTCAAAGCCAATGTACAACAGCTAAAATAATATAATGCAGACTTTTTTTTTCTAAAAATTAATTTACATTTGCCAAAGTCAACAAAAAATATCTCCGAAATAAATAAATGAACGACAATAACAATACATGAAATCAGTTAAACCGTCAAATAAATACGCAACTGAATCTGTTAACTATAACCGATTGGAAATAAAGGTTAAACATTATAGCAAAATATACAAACAGCACTAGGGCCATGAGACTAAATTGCCATGTTTAAATGTAGAAACCAACGTGTACTTCGCGTACATACGGGTGAAGGCTGTGACATGTGTTCGCTTGTTCTAAACTACGAGCGAACACATTAGCTGCCCCGTGATCAGGCAATCACACATTGCTCGCGAGTACTGCAGGATAAACTGAGCTCCTCTGTAGATCTAATGTTTGGGAGCGAAGAGAATGCAGCGAATGAAGTCCTGAAACTGCTTGCTGCAATCGCTAAAGAAGTGTCATATAATTCATTTTCGAAGGCATATGTTCGTCGTCAATATCATTAAGTAATCACCTGTGATTGTGATGTGTTTGTCTATGATACCGACACTGTTGGAAATTTTGTATCCACTACCAGCCTATCAGAGCTAACTAACTTCCATGGTAACGCACTCCAGTGATTTCAGATTGTGCCAAAGAATAAAATCTCCTGTACAATAAGACTTAACAGAACAAACCTGTTCTGTTGTAAGTAAAAAATGTTTAGCAAAAAAATTATTCAAAATAAGCAACTAATGTATAAAAAACACTAATACCTTTTAAATATCAATAATGTATTGCAGAAATGTGACGTCACAAAACCTATTCTAGTCATCGACGAAATAGAGCCTCTTTTATCCTATCCTAGGTTCTCCGGCATACAATGTGACCGGCATGTGATTTTAATTAATTCACGTCCGACCTCGAACCATCAGACGCCAGTCAGTTGATTGAGAATTTCAGCCCGAACGATTTTCTCAATGTTCGGCAACTTTCCGGCCACCTGCCTGACGACCGCAACTCGACGTGGCGAAACCCCAATTTTTTTTGGGGGGTGACCAACTAGAAGACAGTTTACGGACCAGTGGCTGTCGAGGGGAAGGGGAGGGGGATGATGGGCTATAAGAGTGAGAGAGAACCGCGCGCGTTGTCGTTCTCTCCGTTTGCGGCTGATGAGAGAGATCGTCGTCAGCGCGCCCCGCCACACTGAGCCCAGCCCCAGCCTGCAAAAGCACCACCATCAACAGTACGCTGGCGGAATGCCAAATGGCAGCGATAACCGCGGCAACGGTAACGGGGTCAGAGGGCAAGCACGGAGCGGGGCAGATAGACGCTGGCGCCGTTCGGGTGACGCGGAATTAAATTTCAGCGAAGCCACGCTGCTGCGAAGCACCCCATCGCAACGCCTATAACAGTACAAAACTCCTCTCTATTCATAGTGAGAGTGAGAAAGAGTGAGAAAGAGAGAGAAGAGTTGTTTCATCGCCGCTCTTCCATGAGATCTCGCGGCGCAAACCGACAACTTCAATTTGCTCTCGCCGGTTCACTTCGGCACTCGTTCGTGGAAAAAGACCGTGCATTGATGGAGCAGGTAGACTGGGTGGAGCAGCAGCACATTCACTTGAGACCCTCTGTACATCGCAGAAAAAGTATATCTCAAATTCAAAACATTTGATTGTCATCCGAGATCTCGCAAATAAAAAAAAAACTCAATTGGTGATGATTGTCTTTGATTCGAGAACTCAGAAACGGCGTAACACAGCGCCAAGAAATTGACACTAGATGCACTGTAGTGCCGCAAATTCTACGGTCATCGCAATTTATTTCAGGTGTACGTGTTTCGTCCACGAGATGCAAATTTGATAAGCAAAAATATCACATCATCTATGGACGCCGTCGAGTTACGGGGGACCACGATGGGAAGAATGTAATATCAAAACATGTGTCTCCGACTACCGACATTTAGGGGGACTGATAGCCTGGTAAAAGGAGTAGTATATAGGTAAACGCTTAGGACTATTCGAACAATATCGCGCATTTTACGATCCCCGAAGTGTGATCTAGTATTAAAAAAGGTACAATGAACGAGTATGTGTCAATTTAAACACTTTCTAAAATTTGAAACGTAAGAAAATGTCCTTATGATAGCGTCTTTTTCTTGCACGGAAACAGAACAGAAGACGAAAATATCGAATTGGTATCAGTAGAATATAATCATTTAGTTACAGAAACTTGACATGAAGATGTTTCTATTTTATCTGAATCGGTCGAAAGTGTGTACATTTTGTTTTTGTTTCCCAATCAACTGTAGTCAACCGCACTAGAGGCGTTACGTCCCCTCATGGTGCTCAGGCACTATGCGAGGGGAGCGACCAGGACCCCGGGATCGAAATTTTCGAGAGCCCGCTCCGGGAATCGAACCCGGGACCGCCGAGCCATTATATACTCAAATGCATCTAAAATCTTGAAATCATTTACCCGATTTAGGTGAAATTAAAAACTAGTCTTAAACTCTTTAAAAAGGCAACCCGAGAGAAAAATAGAATTATTGTTAGTCGATTGGATACAGAGTACTTGGAAGCGTGTTTATCAGATAAACCATATAGCCGTGGACCGGTGTTTGAGGTAATATTGTTTTCCTTCGCGGTTTCCTTATGACCCCGAAACGAGACGTATCATAGAGTGCGTGACGTCAGCAACGGTTCTGTTTATGGCCGCGGGTTAATTCAGATGATCGAGTTTTTGCTATGCAGGAAGCTTGTTTCAAATCCCGGTTCGTTTGATTGTGCGTTAGCAGCGCTGTGTGTGTGTGTGAGGGGAGGGGGGATGATGGAGGGGCGCCATCCTTGGAGAAACGCGGTCAAACCGTATGGCAGGAGCCGGACGTCCAATCCGGCTCCGTCTCGTCCGCGTCTCCACGTGGACGGCCCTGTCCCGATACAGAGCGTGGGCGGAGGGAGGTGGGTTATTGAAATCCGCCGAGCGTACAAAAACCATACACGCACAATCAGTGCAGGCGCAATGCAGCAGTTTTCCTCCAATCGTGGGAAAAGGCCTACTCAAGAGTAAGAGCTGGAGAGAGAACGAAAATCTGGGCTCGAGGCCTACAGGCGTTTCTTGCTAATTGTTTGTTGTATCTACACGTGCCAGTAATATTGTAATAAGATAAGTGCATATATGCAAAATGAAGTTACCGCTTTTTTTTCTTCTACTCTCTCCAAGAAAAACTAACGAGTAGAATTAAATTAGACGCGCCCCATGCGGCGCCGTTGTTATCGACAATTCTTAATCCTCTAACACCAGCTTCTAGTTCTCATAGAAAATTCAGGCTTGTGCTGTTTGTTAGCCAGAATCACAAATACTGAAATTAATTACTTTAAAAATCAAACACTATTTCGAATTTTCTTTTGCTTTCAACTAAAGTAGTTTTACTAATCCATCTAACGACCTCTAGCAGTATTAACTAATTAGTATATTTACTCGAAATTGTTAGTCTTAAAAATCCTAACCTCTTCCTTTTTCATGGCATAGATCTTTGCCTGCATTTTAACCAACTTTACCAAGATGGAGAGGTAAGAGGAAAATATATGTTATACTCTGCATTAATTAGTCATCTATGTCTAATTGATAATTTATAAATGATAATAGAAAAATTTAAGAAAAATAAACGGCCAGTGATTATTGCTCAACTGAATTAATCTAAGAGTCATATTCGTCGTAACAGCATAATAGGGCACAATTATCAATATCTGACCATTGCCAAATAACTTGCACTAGCAGTAAAATAATATCTGAAAATCCTGTCATTCGAGCCAACTCTTGGTTATACAAAATCAACAAACACAAAATGAAAATACGTGAATGTCCGGCGCTAATGTTGCCATGTATAACCTCCACGAGTTTTAACGAGAGACCCATTATGTGGTCAATAGTTCATTCGCCTATATGTCGTGCGGTGGCACCATAGTAATAAGAACTGGACCAAAAAGCTTTTAGGGACTTTCTCTATTTAGCGCGGAACGTTCATTCTGCCGGAGCCCGGCCGCATGACACGGTACAGCGACGGTCGACTGGTCAGTCGTTCTACACACGGTACTATATACGGCTGGTACGCTCGGACAGGGGTTCCCTCGGTCATCGGGGTGATAGTGTCGGGGTCGGTAAAATCGTCTCCAAAGTGTGCCGAACATTTTTCTTCTAACATCGCTAAGCTTTTAAAAGCCATCTTATGGACTTGCCTTTTTATACCGGACAAAGTAGAAAAATGTGAATGAAAGGAAATGCGGTGCGAGAGGAGGAAAAAGAAAAAAAGGTGCTGACTGTAATGGTCATTCGCTGGCTATAATATACGAGCCGCTACCCAAACTCTATGCATCACAAACCTCCACGGAGCGATGACCGATAATACACACCCGAATCTTCCCCAAATAAGTGGATGCACTGGACTCAATACTAGGAAATGAGAAATCCTATAGCGGAATCGAGTGGGCTTCTTATGATGGTTGTTTACGTTCTGCAGAATGGTCTGATTCGCATATAAGAGTCTTGGTTTCTTCTTTTCAATACGCTTACAGCCTATAAACTCGTTAATCATCCATTGTCAGAATCCAATGATATTTACCTTATAGGAAACAGTGTAAACATTGGGTTTCTCGATAACGTCTAACGGTCATTATTTTACTCCTAAAAATAATACACCTACGACCTGATGCTTTTTATTTGCAAAAGGATATCTTAATAACACGATTAGAGATCACTTAAAACGTTGGTCTGCCCATTTTTTATAAACGAGGAAGTTGCTGATTTTCACGCATGCGTTATGATACCGAAATATGCTTTCTATTTAACAAATCTATATTCTACATCTGCCCAATTGTTTATGAAAGTCGGCAGAAAACTCGCCGAATAATAAATCATTTCGAGATTAGCTTTTATATCGCCACCGTTTGTACTCCGCATAAATAGTTTCGGAATAGGTTTTGTGAATTGACTCAGACCAAATTAATTTTCTCATGATTCTGATTTAAAAATCGTTCTCTCAATGGCTCAAATAAGATAAGGTGTGCGCGTAATGCTACCATAAAAAATAATGACAACCCTGGGGCGAATTTATAGAACTACAAAATACATCAGTAGGCCACGCTATGTTCAGATAATACTCACTTAGGCCTAGTCATTTATTATTAATGTATATATCAAGGATACACAAGTTGTTATTGTTTGTTGTTCGCTGAGCATTTCTACCGACGCTAGCTTAACCAGTTGCATTAGTTTGTGGGCGATCCACTTGCAACAATCGCGAGCACTCCTAAAAAAAATCAGCCGGAGGCCAGACACAGACTTCGAATCAAGAATTAATTGGATATCATAAGAGGGAAAAAACATGATGGGTGAATCGAAAAATATACTACATAAACGTAACAACATAAAGTACATGAAGTTGTCAACTAGGATATGCGTACAAAAATAGAGAGCTTATAAATAAAGATCGTACATGCATTCTTAAAATATTATTTTAGCAGAAATTCGAAAGACTGTATATACATTTGAAAATGTTCTTTCGAAAAACATCTTACCGTATCAGTATATATTAATGACGATAGAATAATTGACACAAAAAAAGGTTTTAAAACAGTCATAAGACCAATTGTAGTTTTTTAAATGTACTTAAAAACTCAATAGCGCGAATAAATAATTTTTCTTTACAAAAAAAATAAGATTAATATTTTAATAATTTGTTAAAATTCCAATGTACTTCAAAAACCTATAAAAAATGTAGTCCCGGATGATGCACTTGTAGGATCCAAATAATCTGGTGGAAGAAAGTTGTTCAACAGAACATTAATGGCTCGTTAGTCAAGCTAGATTTTAGTTAATGGAATTACTGTTTACTTTGATTTGGCGATCGCTAATTTCTCTTGAACAAGATTAGCCTCTTTCGAGTAGGGCCCCGAGTTTTCCCCTGATTTCGCACACCAGCGTTCCAATTACCGAACAACCCAGGCGCGTTACAGCGCTTTCAGTCATTCTCTCGATGATTTTCCGCGCGCGGGGCTAAAGTAAACAGCGATGCAGACCGGCTTCGATACACTCGAAAAATACTTTAATTACGTCGGACAAACTCTCCGAGGTAAGATGCTAGTGTCTGTCTCTTCGATTTGAGCGCGGCGTGCATTGGATAGAGTGTGTGTGTGTGTACACACGTATATATATGGGAAGTTGGACGAGACCGAGAGTTTATAGCTAGTTTAGAAACCCGGTATAGCCGCAGACTGCGCACAACAAGCTCGGACGCTGGCGGCACTTGAAGACATCTTGCTACAAATAAGCTTTTGCCAACTACAGTATATGGAGTCCCGACCCGGAGCGGTCCTCGCGGTGCAGCGCTACTAGAACTCTTCACCGTCACCGCCATTATCCACCGCTCTAATTGGTGCTCATTCTAAGCGTATTCGGGCAGTTGTACATTAAGCATCCACCAAATGTTTACTCGTGTCCGTATAAAGGCGAGACACTTATCCTACTCAGACCGGTGTATAGTGACGCAATGAGCTGCCCGGATATGCTCCCGTGTCAAGTTGGGCGTTCGACTGTGCAACACAATCGACCTGAAACCCGCTCATGGAACCCATCGAAGTGAGAAATGAAGAGAGAGTACAAAAATGTCATCTAAATGTCAATTCGATTCACTCATTTTCGATACTTTGCAGTCAGGCCAGAGGAACACCATCTAGTATTGACAGTGATCAAAAAAATAATTACATTGATGAGGGAGTTAATCTCCTTGGGCATCCAATGGTTACAGAAACGATCATTTTTGGTTTAGCAAGTAAGGGGTATCAGGAGGACACGGAATAAGGCCTACCGTACGCGGCACCGTTTTACTTCCGAATAGCAATCGACATGATTTGGAACTAGGCGGGGTGGTGTAACGACAGTCAGCATCAGCTGGTACTGTGGCTGCAGAATACATTGAGATTGAGAGAGAAAGCAAGAGCTCTAGAGAGAGAGAGAGATGGAAAAGTCTACCGTCATCTATAGATTGCATTAGTTTATAGGCTAAGCTAGATGCCGAAACTAAGTATAGCACACTATGTACGGTTCGACCACAGTCTCACACACTGCAAAATATCCTATCTTAAAATTTATATATCAATGTTCTTAAATATCGAAAAATAATCTTTTGATAAAAGTTTTTCTTGTCATCTCACTTTCATCATGAATGCTTCTTAAATTGAAAATGAGACAACTGCAAAAGAAGATATTGTCTTAAAAGATAATTTTAATAATAATAAAAATAAAAAGAACAGGTGACCATATTCTCGGTTCGTCAGGATTACTCATGCAAAAGGACAAGTTCCGACGCCATGTTTTGTTCCAATTACACGCGATATTTCTCAAACTGTATTCAGACTCGTCAAAGTGAGAAGATTTTAAAATATTTTGCAGTTTCTGAGAAGATAAACAAATGACTACATGACTTCGCTTCAACAGCGTTGCGCCGCCATGCTGTGGGAAAATGCCACCGAGTGTAATTTTGTGCGCGAACTATGCTAATGTGCTTTGTCTCAACGAATCGGTTACTTGCCCGAAGACGTGCCGCTGATCATGTAGCCCATCGATTATATTTTGTGTTTTTGTAAGCGTAGGTTCAAATAAATGGATAAAATTAGGTGTGTTAATTTCAATAGAAAACCATTACAATAAGAAGCCATTTTTAAATGACATGAAAACTGCAAGCACTTCGAAGATCTTTCAGCTGTACGGGCCGCGTCTCTAAAATGAGACAATTGTCTCAATAATATGAGAGGATTTTAATTTTGGGACAATCTTTTGTTTCACAAAAATAAGAGAATTTCTTTTAATACAATTTATTTATCTTTGTTCTTTCACAACTCAAAAGAAATTATTTTATCTTAAATATAAGATATTTTTTACAGTGCAGGGAATAGACATGAATGCTCTTGAAGGTGGTACGTGTCTTGGCGACTCGCAACTCGAACAGCAAATCTGACATTTTCGGAAGTCGTTTAGAAAGTCAATCTGGCATAAAAATTGCAATCGATTATGTATAAGATGCTCTCAGTGTAACGAGACGAGGAAAAATACAGCATGCATAGGAGCCAGATTATTGACACATGAAAAATGAAGAAATCCAATATACACGATTTGAATTGGAAACTGCGCAGTAAACCTTTCCAAATGGCAGTGGTTCACCTAATCGCAACGTTTAAAATATATTTTAAGCAAAGCTGCTATTACCTGTACTTAATAAGTAAAAATGTTTGCAGTTACTGAATAAAATGTACACCTGTGAATTTTTGCATTGGCGATCATTGCATAAAATAATATCCCATAAGTCAAATTGATAAAGTGAAAATAATCGTGCGTACAAATTTAGTTTTAAATGTGATGAACTGGAAATAAAAAGGGAAACGTCGAATTCGAATTGTTTCTGAACATTCATTGGAATCTATCTGCGTGCATCATTGACCAGAAGTGGATGATTCGGAAAACGTCAAGAATTCGATTTTTTGTGCCATCTTAATTAACAGTTTTTTTAAATGGTATTTTAGGATTCTTAATTTATCTTGAATAATGCTACAGCTTTTAAGTGAGATAAAAATATCTTCAAACTAAGATGTTACTTTTGCTAGAGACTGATGGTCTAAATTAGCAGCAGATTAAAATTGCTAACGAGATACGTTTATCGGTATAGCGAACTTTCAGTTAATTCTACTTACTCGTAATAAACGAAACCAAACCATGCACATAATGGCAAATACTGTCTTAGCTTCCAGTGAATCCGTCTACTGATAGCATTAACGTTGTTAGGAGAGAAGAAATTCCGGATAAAAGCAGCACCACCACGTTGCGTTCGCCTGTCTGATAAAGGTCACAAGGTTGCCATCTTCATCACTCGGTCCATCAACCGTTTCGACGAATAACGAATCGCTCTTCTGCAACCAGCGACTGCCGTCGTCTTCGCCGAGGAGCAAGAGAGAGAGAGATATAGAGTGCAGCAGCTAGTGAGACCGTCTTCACAGATTACTTAAGACACTTTTTCCATAAAACGTGGCTGGAACGGATGCTGGTGCTCTTAGCTGAAGCCTTCCCCCGTTACATTGTGTCGGTGGGAGAGTGAGTGTGTATGTGTATATGTATGTACTGGAGAGGGACTAGAAGAACAAAGACGAGTAATCCCAGCTCGTTGTGTAATAGGAAATGGCTTGTCCACTGGTAATCCATGCACAAAATCACTTCCTGTCTGAAGCGGTTTCTTTGTACAAACCATTTTTACGTCGACGTACGTGAGACTTGTTAAGTGATGACTAGTTGGATGTGTATAAGCGATCCACTTTTAGACGCAATTGGAACAGGGGAGAAAATTGGCAATGAACAATTTCCGGTTAATCCTTAGTCTAACCTTGTAATAAAATCATAACAGTCATTTGATTTGATAAGCAGCCTTGAATCAGTTTGGGAAGATTTAAATTTGAAAACGCGGTTTGGAAATTATATTTTAAAATGCGATTTTAGATTAACCTTGGTTCGATTCCCAGCGTGGGTTGTCGTTTATTCGAAACTCGGGATACTAGTGAAAATGTGCCTCTTGAAGAATGGAACAGAATATTCGCAACAATTGAAGACACGAAGGTTTTGCAAGAGCAAGGTGCAATGCCATTTAATTCAACATTTCAGACTAATTGCAGTTGTTCTTGCCTTAATACACAAAAGCAGAACATAGGCAAATCAATAAAACGGTTGCTTGAGCTCCATGAAGTTGGGATGGGGGTTCGAACAATTTGAGGGCGGCATCAAAACGACGAACACTATTGTGATCGCAAATCCTCCCCCAAAAAACCAAACGCAATCACTATTCGCACCGTCGCCATAGTGTGCGACAGATAAGATTCGTTCTCCGGTAATGATTCGAATCCCTCGAGTAAACAGTGGCTGACAATTAAAATCGCGCCGGGCTCTAAGCACGCTTTTATTGGTTAGCTTAAGAGGCAAATAATGTTGCGAGTGTATTCGTCGAAACAAAACTCACTGCCACCGCATACAACATAATAAAGTTAGCACTTCATTCGATTTTTTTTCTTTTTCTCGCCTCCCCTTTCTTGTGCGATAATAAGCAAATGCATCTCAATTGTTGGATCTTAGTGGCATTTTATACTAGATTTCGATGGCTAAATGCCAAGAACTAATTACTGGAATTTGGAGTGGGCGTATCGCCATCTGCCACGTTGACGCCACGTCTAGATTGAGCGTGACGTAAATTCCACGAAGCAGGCTGCGTACTGATTTTCTCAGGAGTAGTTTATATTTTTTTATTCGGAACCGAAAATTTACTTTCCCAGTACGAACACTTCTGGCGACAGATTAGCACACGCTTATACACGCCTACACATCTTCAGTTTCGCACGAAGTCAATTATAAAAAGGTCGACTGAGAAAATGTATTGTATTGAAACTACAGGCGGTGTGGGCAACAGCCACAACAACGATGCCTCACAGCATTACACAGAAGTATTAGTGATTGCCAGTATTCAGGGTGAGTCATCACGCATGTAACAATCATCAGACACCGCTCAATTTCCTCCTCAACACAAACGACACAAACTTAACAACTGAAAAATAAAAACTGTGTTGATTGAGTTCCAGGTATGTTTTCAAATAAACTCAATAACGCATTCTGTGTGTGTCACTAAATCAATGTGTCAATGCCACCAGGCTGAACTGCCAATAGATGGTTACCGGTACCTAAAATACACAAGGTCTATCACGTTTGTATTGATACAGTAGTTGTAGCTGTTACGCTAGTTATCCTATATTATAAAACTAAGAATTGGATTTTGGTGTTCGGAGCAAAATTTCAGAACGGCTCAATGAAATCG
>JAQGBY010005983.1:0-13783 GCA_034698785.1 Mycogona germanica
TTCAATGTCTGTGTAGGCCAATAGGGGTATATAATTTCTTGTGGTGCTTTCACTGCAAACGGTTGCGAAATTAAAATCAAGATTATGTAAGAAAAGAGTGGGCAGACCGAGGGACAGAGTTGTCTCGGTGGCGTAATGGTTAGCGTGTTGAATTGTTATTCCCGTGATCGCGGGTTCGATTCCCGACCGAGACCTCTGGAATTTGTCGGGCAAGATAAATTCCTACGCACGCCTTTCTTCGGAATGAAAGTAAAGCCGGGATACCCCTTATACTCTGTACTAAGCCTGGGCTAGGCAAAATTACCAGGTCGCCTCCTGGGGAGGGGGCTTACGGCGAACACGCTGGTGGGCCTCCTTAACAAATATGTCAAGAGACCGAGGGGCCGCAACCTACTTGTAGGTACACGGGTTGGGCACCCCTCATCATTCATCGCCTAGCACGTGTCTTGCCATATGTTGTCACACGCCACTCTAACAAATAAAATCGCCCCTCCAAGGCAAAGGAAATACAGAAATAAATTGTGTGTGGATAGTCGCTGCCCCTGCGATGCTGGTCATCCAGGGTGGATCTTTCATTCTTCTGAGGTCCCGTTTCCATCTATAGTAATGTATACTTGTATTGCGAGTTCTCCGCTTTTGCCAATTTTTTAAAAATCACTGTAGTCAACTGCACTACAGGATTTTCTGTTCCCAGATGGTGCTTAGGCACTATGTGAGGGGCACATTTTCATCAGTACTCCGTTTAAGAATCAAGGCGCTGAAGGTGTGAATTATGCTATTCGTGCCCAATTTTTATTTTTGTACACTTAATTTTTTAGAGGTATTTTCAATTCTATTTGTATGAAATCTAAAAGAAACTTAGAAATTGCCTCGTTTAATTGGGACTCAGAAGGATAAAGGAAATCCGATGGTATTAAACTGAACGCCAGTTGACTCGTAGTGTGGAGGATGGGGGAAATTTCCGACTATAAAGAGATGATGGCGGTTGTGGGAGAGAGTGAGGGGGAGGGTAGTATTGGTCTGCTGGGATCAATCGACGTCGATACAGCCAGACCCCCATATCTTGCAATTCGTTCAAATACACCCCTTTTAGGGGGGAAGGGATCCCCTCGACCAGATCTTAATTACGGAATTTTCGCCAGCTTCCGACTCCCCAGTTCGCAGTTTCGGACCCCCGCCAATATCCACAACACAACTCCCCTAGAAACCACGCCACGTGGACCCGCCACCCCCATTTGGTGGCTATTTCGGGAACGCAACGCTCCCATCACGTTTATAAGCCAATGGTCACTATTAATGGGACCCATTAGGCCCTCGCATACCCCGCCATTGTTGGAGGACTGTTCTGGAGGAGACGAGTTTAGGGGGTGGTGAGTGGGTGAACTACAGTGCCCGGAAGAAGTGTGGGGGGTAAATATTGGGAGTCGCTGGGGGTAACATGGGGGTGATGTGGCGATACCCCCACGACGCAATAGCGGCTCTCCATACGGAATAATTGTCGCGTGTGTGTTGTGCCTGCTGTGGCACACTTCTGTGACTCATCCTTTTGGGTCCTGTGTGTCCAGTACCCTATAAATCTCCTCCTCGGACCCCTGATTTGAGTAATTTAATCAAATGTTTAGATGAACCCCGAAAACTGACCAATAACATACACTCTCTTCTAAACGAAACATGTACGGCGGATGAACCGATTCGGGTTCGAAACCGCTACAGTTTCATTCGCAGGCAGTCTACCAGACCAACGTGAATGGACCTTTGAAAATATAAATTGATCGATTTCGCATATTATCCACCTGAGTGATCAGTTATTTCGGAAGACTCAATACAACATAGGGTTTGCATGCAAGATATTATGCTGCGGCTGTGATGGAATCGCGGATACTCTGTTGCTGCGTAACGAAATGAAGGGTTATTTGTGGCTCTTTCATCTCTGGCCTTGCTCACGTTCGGAAGGTCCCAGGACGATGCATATATCTATCCATCGTTTTTATGTCGTCACCCGGCCAGAGCCCTCCCATTACAATCCAGCGAGGACATCCCCTCACGATCCAGAATGCGATCCAGTTCTCGTAAAAGCCACCAATTTCTGCCATCACCACAGCAATCTGACCAACGTCGCCGCTACCATGCTAGACTTAATTAGACTTGACAGGAGAGGGGTGTGGGGTGTAGGAGGTGGTAAAATTTGCGCACCATCCATGGATATTCCGTTTCCTTTTGCGCGCGCCTTTGATCACTGCACTGAGACGTCATTGAATGAACCCGCGCAACATTTAACCCCATATTTCAATCTTCCTGAGACCATCGTTGCATTGAAACTCGAATAGTGCTTAAGCACCATGAGGGGACGTAACGCCTGTAGTGCGGTTGACTACAGTTGATTGGGTAAAAAAACATGTAGAAAATATAAACATCATTAGACTTGAGCTAAGCAAGCTAGCTTGAGTAAGCTGTTTCTTTGAAACCACTCGTTTTGTCGCGCTTGACCAGTGCCCCATCTACCGGTACCCCAATTTTCTTCTCTCTTATAATGCCTTCCAACCCCCTTTTTTCGAAATAGACCTCTTCTCTCTTATAATGCCTTCCAACCCCCTTTTTTCGATTTTCCTTTCTTTGTCATTATTCGGAATTGCATAATAGCAGAACCGCCACAAATACAACTGATAAGGGATCTAAATATTTTTTATGTTTTCACGAAGGAATAAGGGTGATGTATTTTTAAAGTACGTTTCACAAATTTCAATTTATTATTTTTATTTATGGAGCCTCGCCAGCTCGTCGTCGATTATAAACGGCTCGTTCAATTATCTTTAAACATTTTTTCGTCGACTTTTTTTATACATATTTTTCGTGTATGGTTATTCTGTATTATTTACAATGGCTAGCATTGTACTCGGATCACAAGAGGATATAATGTAAGCCAGCGCCTGT
The DNA here is from genome assembly GCA_034698785.1 of Mycogona germanica. Classification (NCBI taxonomy): domain Eukaryota; kingdom Metazoa; phylum Arthropoda; class Diplopoda; order Chordeumatida; family Chordeumatidae; genus Mycogona; species Mycogona germanica. The sequence goes on from JAQGBY010005983.1 coordinate 2,932, forward strand.
TCTCCCATCTGCAATCATCCCAGATTAGCTTTTACACTGTGTACATATAGAATTGTGTGCATGTATGTACGAGTTTCTGTATTTCTATTCGTTTATCGATCACTTTTTTTATTTAATTCTCGAGCCTCGCTCCAAGGTATCTGGTTACTTTTCGCTCTGGACTGCGTATCCGCCCCATAACGAACGTGACTTTGATAAAGGCGTAGTCCTGATAACCGGGACCCCCCTCAACCCCAACCGTCCTTCCCCGCCTCCCCATCTCTAAGAATCCCGAGAACACTGTCCACCCTTATAACTCCTTAGCATCTCTGCTCCTTCTTCACCCCCTAACCCGTACCACCACCACCCACAGTTATCGCCACCCCACACACATAAACCCCCCTCAATAAGTTAATCCAACATATCTACCCTTCCTCCCTTATTTCGGCCCCAGATTCACCCTATTAAAACAGTCCCCCGTTTTTGTTCAGGCGAGGATGAGAAACAATGTGTAATTCGTAAAACTGGCTATAGATGGGTCGTGAAGAATATTGTGGCTTATAATGAAAGTGTGTGGGTGTATATCGTCCTGAGACCAACGCTTTAAAAGACCGACACTGATTTTCTGGTTTGTCACCCATTAAGCATTCCTAGCTCCTCGGGGAATTGGAGTTTGTTCTACTGAACATTATTATTTACTACAATGTAATCTTGCCAAATGAAAAGAAAGTGCGACATCTTGTGATAATCGAAACGCTCATGGACTCGCGTGAATAGCGCTCGCACCTAGGTATTGTACACACTGAGTCTCAGGAGGTTTATGGCGGGCATAAAATTATAGTTTGGGGGTTTGGTCATCTGGATTGCCAATGAACCGGGACCGTGGGGGCTTTTATTTGGGTGTATGTGTATGGGTGTTTGTGGAGTTCGACTAAACCCACTCAATTAGATCCCGGTTGGATTCGTCCACCTCTCTTACCCCTACCCCATAATCCAACTGTCCCTCCTTATTTTCCATGCCTAATCTACTTCTTCGCCCCCTCTCTCTTACATATATCTATACTACACATGTTGCGGGCCAGCGCAACTTCATTTGCCAATTTCATTTGAATCTATTGTGTGGCTCTGGTCAGAGCGAATTTCCCGACGTCCCTGCGGTCGAATCTGTGATGGAATATTTGGATCTTTTAATTGTTGTCACCCCTCGAATTGCCCTCTCCTTTCCTATCATGCACTCTCCTCATCTTTATTATTTTTGTGTTAGTGTTTCAGATTAGCTCTGGCTATGGCCAACATGAACAGCAGCATTACCATTTGATATAATTCCAAATTTGTTTATAAAGTGTTTTTATTTATAATATCAATATTAAAAATGGGCGTTGTGCCCGGAACATGTGGATGTGGCAAATTTGTTAGATGTGAATCGTCATCGTCTTAGCTGTAGCGTCAGTTCCCACGGTTTTCTAGTTTAATTTTTTCATTTTAAATAATAGTTTACTATTATTATATTAGAAGAGTTATCGCCAACTCTTGTTCGTCTTTTTTCGTCCTGCCTGTCCCGGGCACAACCCCCATTTTTATTTAACGTTATATAACGTTCTTCCAGAATCCAGACTATTATATTGTTAATATCAGTAATGTTTGTCGATTACTTATGCAACCGGTATTAGCAAATATGTAGTTTTGAGTGGAATATGATTAATAATTTATATTATTTTTCACATATTCAGTAAGTGGCGCTTCGCAATAACAGTCTATTCTTAACGCAAGGCTAGCTCGTTTGGAGTCAAATTTAAAATGGGTATTCAAGGATTTAGAAATATTTTAGTCAAAATCATGGAAGCGTTTTGGTGCGTCTGTATGTCTTTCCAGTTTGTCCAAATGTGCCAACATTTATTGGCCATGTCCGCGCCAGCTACGAGCTCGTTCGTGCAAAGTGGTGAGAATCGGTGCGTTTGCCGTATTAAACCATTTCTTTGTAATCCCGTTGCGTTGAACATCGCCGTCCAATTTATTCATGAAAACGCGTCCGCCTCTGCTAGGCAATTTGCAGCTGAACGGTGGGCGAGGCATCAATCCTGTCCTGGTTTTATTAATTTGCTTGCTGTCTGTCTCACTCTTGTGCATTGGATTGGTGTGGGGGGGAGGTGAATGGCTGTGAAGGGATTTCTTGCGAGCGTTGCGAGATGAGGGGGCAGGCAGTTCCTCTGTCCACAATTCCATTGGAAAGAGACTGGCTGAATTGTAATTTCATCCTTTGTGGAATTTTTATTCTCGCCTCTGTGTTTATTTTTTCAGCATCGGGTGTCAAATTGCAATTTTTTTTAGTCCAATTTCTATGGGATGATATCGCGCAACGTTCATACCAATTCAACTCGGTTAGTCACTAGTCATTGATGATGTCCTTTTCTTCAGTTTTACCAATCGAAATTTCTGGTTTCGATGATGTTCCGCGATGGTCCAACGACTCGTCTACGTCGTATCCTCCGCACATCGACAGACCGGTGACCGGGCGAGAGATGGAAAATCCCGCCCAATCCTTTTCTTCCACCCCGATTATGCATCTGAGCAAAATTCCTGCTTTCTTATGCACCACTTGGTAGCCTGAATTCATCCCAGGCGCGCGCACACACACATCCACACACAATGCTCCTTGTTATCCTAGGCCGACGGTCGTTAGCCGCGACAAGATATGGACGACAAAATCATATGCTGATCTCTCGTGTTTCTCCTCAAATAACGCTATATCGTCGTGGTATTGGTGATGGATTCCATCCGGTAACTCCCACCATCAGATATGTTGTGTACAGAATTTCAAGAAATTGAATCCCAATCAATAAATTTGTATTCAATTCGTGCTCGTTCGATTCGTTTTCTTGTAATTGTTATATTTTAGTTTGCTTTGATGTGCGACTTCCATGGTAACAGCGACAATTTATTATTATTTATTTGCCGAAAGAATAGAATGTTCGGCTCTCAGATAGATCCTCCTGCCACAGCTTGGCGGCGAATGGGACATCGAGCCGTTATGAATAAGCACGATATTGAGTGGGGATGTGTGCCCCCACCCCCCCACCACACCCAACACCCCCATCATTCCCCCACCCCCTCCTTCCACTTGAGCGCCCCAGTGTGGACGTTTGCATGCCTGCGCATCAGTCCGGCGCATGCGCCCTTGGTGGTACGTGCTGCTTCGATCGTTGAACGGCCGTGTGGGTGCGCGGAGAGGGACGACGGCCTGATTATTCATCCGCCCCCTCCTCCCCCTCACTACCAAAAAATAGCCCTTCACCCCCCCCCCCCCCCCCCCCCCCAACCAACACTCGATTTCCCACTCTCGTGACGGCCGACGGCTCCCCGTTATCAATCACCGAAAAAATTCGGACCGTGATTGAAGATGTTCCCCCCTGTAACGGGCGTGTGTGTGGCGCGGCAGGCGAGCTATAGGGAGATTGGTGGACGATCGTGGCCAGAGGGCGCCACTTGTCCGATACGCTTTTGCTCGATTGCTCGACGGATTGGCCTCTTGAGATCTGATGGCGTCGTCAGCGCAATTGTTGGGGGTTTGTAAGAATTTTGAGGAGAAAATTCACATAAAAATACAACATATGTCTACAGGATATGGTTCATAGACTGATTTCAATGTAATTTGCCCGATGATGTGAATGCCCGATAATTCAAGCGCATCCATTTATCTTCTGATTATTATCTTGCCTGAATATTTTTTGTGTCTCAAAACTACAGTATTTTCTTCCATTGCTGAGCTTTTAAAAAATCGCTTTAGATTGAATTTTTTATCATAATCTGTGTTGAATTATATTAATTTCCCTGAAATGCCCTCTTATGCAACAATATTTTATTAACTCCAGCGAAATCTTTGTTATATTTACAAAATTGACAGTGACTATTAATTTCCCTGAAATGCGTATTGCTTTATCGATAGATGATTATTCTCTCGAATCTGTTTTGTACAAAATATTGTGATAGCTCAATGTTATCACAATACAACAATTCAATAAGCTAAAAAAATATTTTTTAATTTCTTGGCCAGCTAATTCAACGGCTAGCGAAATCGGAAATGCTTTATCCCTTCGTCTCCAAAGAGTGGTGACTCGCCCGGCGGGATTCTGTTAAAGCGAAGAGAGAGCATACGTTGTAGTCAATCGATCGACGCGCCATCTTACGTGCAATTTCTTTGCAAATTGGAAATTGCCGGAATCTAGTGCGAAAAAAAAATCCTGGCTGCCTGCCTGGGTGCGGCCGAGGGGAAGAAGGATCCGGGGAAAGTGCCTCCGCTGTGAAGGGAGGAGTTGATGTTCGGGAACTTCGCAACCAACGCCCTGGAAAAGTGACTAGTCGCTCCATTTATATACAACCTGGATGTTTGTGTGTTACTTGAATCCTTGTTTAGAAATTTGTGTGCGAAGGAGAATTGGGCAGCTGTTGGTGGTGGTGACTAGCCTTTCCAAATACGCCTAAATTTGTAGGGACTATTTGGAAACGTGCCCAGTTCGTATCGCCGCACAGCACATGTACTGTAATGAAATATTTTTGTGATTGTTTTTGTTCGCTTTTTGTTGGCAAAACTAAGCTATTTTTAGCATCTTGAGTAAATTCTATTTTCATAAAGCTTAATCGATATTTGGGTTTTATTAGTATCGTAGCCCAGTCGGTAATGCGACTGACTGTGGCTCGGCGGTCCCGGGTTCGATTCCCGGCGCGGGCTCTCGATTATTCGATCCCGGGGTACTGGTGAAATTGTGCCACTCGAATAGTGTCTAAGCACCAAGAGGGGTATAGAAAATCCTGTAGTGCAACAGTTGAAGGGAACAACCTCTGGTGACCCTAAAGATTGATCTATCAAGAAAGAAATATTTTTACCCAAAACTGGCTTGAAACTATTTCAGGGGGTTTTGGGAGAGGGGGTCTGAGTGTAAAACCATTCAGGTTCCTTGCGATAAAAATACGATTCCTTCCTGCACTGGAAATGATAAACTCGATTGATATACGTATTCGCCAATTTCTGTTGTGTAGGTTCGAGGAGAGGAATATTTTCGAGCGATTGTTTTGCGCGCCAATTTGCGCGAATCCCGCTACCCCCTGTTTTATGATTGTGAAATCATTTGTATGGTTCCCGTGAGACCTGGTGGTGCAACCTTCCGCTGTGGTCGGGCCACACTTGACTAAACTGGAATTGGACAGTTTTGGCCCGCGTTACTGTTGCCAGCATTATATAGGAACTTTTAAGAACTTCTTGCAAAGCTCCAGACTCCTGCTGCATCTCTGAAGATAGTATTCACTTGTTCGGATTACACACTAAATTTATTAATTCAATGGGTTTCTGAAAAGTCACCCATTTCTTTAGTCAGTCACCTCTATTTTTTTTTAAACTACGTACTGTATGTAAAGAGAAAGCGGTATCAACGCGAATCATTTCGCTTTATTAAATCAAAACAGTTTCTTCTGATTTAATTTTTCATTGTATGAATGCAGATCCAAGTCAATCAAGTAATAATTTGTGGCAAAACACTGATTTTTTATGTTTGCTGAGGAGTTTTTATTTTATTGAAAGGACCCTTTACTAAATACAGCTGTAGATCCATTCATCCTCACAATGGCATTCGCTATACGTGTACAGTTCGTAAATATTAGTTGTTCATTGCCCTTCCACATTTTATGACTTTCAATAATGTCGTCTAAAATTAGGAATGCCGGCAGTCTATGAACGTCAATTTTTAACGTTGACAATCAAGGGGAAGCTTGTGTTACCTATATACAGTGGCGAGGCCCGCACAGTCGGCTCGCTTTTCTTCACACGAGATCGTTATACGAAGTTGTCCGTCGACAAAAAAGCCAATCTCAGCCATTTTAATTATTGTGCCGTATTGAAATTGGTACCGCCGCTGCTCGTTTTACCAACCCCAGAATCGATACCAAACAACCAAAACACATATACACATGAATTCGGTTTGTCCTCCTGAGACCCCACCCCTCCTGAAATATGGTCGGAACTACATTGTACAACCAATGTCACTGGAAAATAACTCGGTTGTTTTTCTATTTGACCGAATGAATGTTGCTAAGGAAAATATCCCATCGTTCAGTGTACGCCGCATGAATTGGTGCGACTGTTTTTAACGTGATTCGTTAACCAACGTCACGGTTGGCATAACCAACTAATTTTATTTGACTTTTTAAGAATCGGCGACTTGGAGCTTCATTTGTGAAAAAATGTGTTATTTTTCTGAGAAATTTCAAGGAAAATGTTCCGTTGTCCTGTTTGTCTCAGGAGGATATCGAACCACTGCTGGTGCATTGTGCGGACGGCAGAACCTCGCCAAAGCTGAAATTAAAAATGTGATTATATAAATCGGAATTGGCGCTCGCGACTCTGCCTGCGCCACCAAACGCCGACGGTCGTTTATATTGGTTGGCTAGTCGGGCGCCGAACTAAATCGGGCAAATTATTTACCATTTATTTCGTCCCATCTCTTTCTCTTCGATTCCCCCTTTTCCCATCCCCCTTCACCCTCTCCTTATTAGGTCTCACGATAATACTCCACATCTGTATTTTCCTTTTGCATTTGTGGCCGCAATTTTGGCTACATCATTTGTACATATATATCTGTATACCTGAAGCATGTACACTCTGTATAATATACTCACGATTCTATTGAGACCGTCTGAGCAATTAGGTAAACATGAAATATGGTCCCTGTAATGTATATTCTGATAATTAATATCAATAGAATAATTAGTCTTGATTAAGTAGTCAAAATATCTAGTCCAACGTATAATTACATTTTCATACTATAATTTTAGTTAGCATTTTGTACATGTTATTTACTGGAAAGGTATCTATAACAAGTACGACTCGTCGTGGCCCAGTTGGTTTAGTGACTGACTGTGGTTTCGGCGGTCCCGGGTTCGATTCCCGGAGCGGGCTCTCGAAAATTTCGATCCCGGGGTACTGGTCGTTCCCCCTCGCACAGTGTCTAAGCACCATGAGGGGGACGTAAAGCCTGTAGTGCGGTTGACTACAGTTGATTGGAAGCAAAAAAAAAACAATTGGCGAATTTTTTAAAATATAATTCTGTTTGAGTTTTATAAAAAATATTTTCTTGAAAAGCGAAAGTGCTCGAAAATTAATATTTAATATCTGAAATTGAAAATGATCAGCATTTACCTTTTTAATTGGGGCTAACTTTCAGTGGTTCACATGAAATATTATTTTTGAAGGGCTCCATTTCGTTTATTTTATGGAGCCTCAAAATAATATTTCGGGATTTGCGCAAAGTTAACTTTGGTCGCAGGAGGAAAATACATTCGCTATTTAGCGAACTTACAGTATACAACACTGCCCGCACGTAAATATGCAAAAACGATTCAATTCCCATGTTGGTAAGGAAATAAAAAAATGAGTATGCAAATGTGGTAGCTATAAGCATTTGACTAAGAGAAAAGCAGCATCTTTCGCGTCGGTAAATAAAAAAGATATCTCTCTGACAAACTATAGCATTTGCGAGTAGAGCATTTTTGCATCGTTCTACCACTTAGTGGTACGTTTGCAAACTTCAAGCAATTAGCATATATCCAGGATGATGTAGCTTTTGATGACGGTTGTGGCTGAACACACGACAAAGAAGTTTTTCTCGGTAGAATCCTGAAATCGTTCACTTTTCATTGGAAATCTAGGTTTCACCTTTGAATCATTTTTAGTCGATTCGTTTATGAGATTTTAAAATGTTTTGAATGAAATTGGATGAAAACATTTTTTTTTGAAAGTTATTTTCTTTTTTAGCTTATTCGTTATGTTGGTTCTTTTTAAAGAAATGTGTGCATACATACAAGAAGGAAATTCATATTCGTTTTTTACGTGCACGTACTTTGGGCCGTTCAAAATTTGTATTCTGCTGGAATTTTTTTGTTGAAATATTGAATGTTTAAGTGCAGTACACGTACGAGGGAAAACATGATGTCATTTTTTCACAATTGTATGTGTAAGGCTTTAAAAAAAATGTCGATTAAGAAATTGCATCTAAGATCCAAATATTGGTCTAGTTCAAACACTGTTGTTAACATAATAAGATACCGCATGTTTAAGAAATGTTAACTTTAGAAATAGTTTATTTTCTGAGTACTCTATTGGAACCTCGTAATGCAATGATAGCGATTGAATTTGGAATGGTGAATTATATATTTTTTTCTTCGTGTGCTAACTTCCAATAGCAAAACGGAGTCTCGGCTATAGAAATAAATTAAATGTAGGCGTCCAATAAATAGAGTAGGGTGAATATCGGTCCTTCTCCATATTATTTCAACGCAAATTGCTTTAAAATAATATCTCTATTCGCGATGCTGCATATCGTGTTTCATTTGCGAGCGGGAAATTGTTAAGTTCCATTGTATATGTGTACGAGTATATATATATATCAATTGGTCACATTTAATGACGATCGGATTTATCTCCTCTCGAGTTTTGATCATTTATTTTTTACGCTGTCATTATCCGATGGTCTATCGGCGAGTCTAGGGTAATTTTATGAATTGGTCTTCATTATATCTGGATGGCGCGTGGGAGGGTCCGACTGAATGAATTCGTAATCGCTGCGTTGTAATTTGCTTCTCTATATATACCACCAACGCAACGAAATTTTTATTTCTATTGGCGATTATGTCTCCGATGTCTACTTCATGCAACTTCCTGAGACCTTGAAAGTACTTTGAAAAGCGAGCTTTCCATGCTTAGTACATGTTTTTAAAAAAATAGGGAAGTGCGCCGTTAAGGTGGGGGAGGTCTTAAGCGGTTATTTCCCTATGATCTATATACCACTCTTCAGTTCCACCCCTCGCACATTTTTTCTCAATTTACTTCTTTCCTCAATATGAGCATCGCACACTTGATAATTGGAACGTCTTCGATTTTTGTTTCCCCTTCTCTACTCCTGTCTGCGCAGTTTGATAAAAAATGGTGGGAGCATTGACTCCACGATTCAAACTTGAGTAAGGGCGAGCCTAATTTTTAAAACTATATTTCGGAACCGCTCCACTTGATTAAGTTATTTTCATTCAGTTTCGCCCCAATGATACCTTGGCTGGTGGCAGCTTTAGTGTGGTTTCGTTTGGGGGAATATCGACGTCTGGTGAAACGACCCTCGCGGTGATAATTCCATAAACCAAAGGCTGAAAACGGTTCAGTAAGAATGCGAATTACGAATAATTGTCATTTTTATTTTCATGTATATCTTTTAAAAGAAAGTGTGACGTACATTTCGGAAGAGGTTCAATGATCTGCTATCATCTTTTAGGTTAACTAAACTAACGAAATCGAACACCAGCCGAACTTTGTTTGCATGTCCACCAACTGATAAAAATAATAATCTAGTGATCCTGCGTAGCTGCTTCTCGTGTTTCGTCGCAGCGTGGCGCCACCGTCCCCGTTTTTTCGGCAGTGTGACCCTGTCGTTTTTCCCTCCAGCTCCGTTGACGGTGCGCGAGAGACGGATGGCGTAGACGAACACAGTTGACGGCGACATAATTAATGTTAAACTCTCGGTTTGCCGTTTGCTGACAGAGCAGAAGCTCGCTCATCATATCTCGTGTTTGCTCTTCCCCCATGTACGAGAAAAGCTGTATCGCTAATGCCTTTGTGTACAGAGAGTCCTTTTCTGTTGGTGCTCACTTGAACCAAGTCACATTTCCCCCCGGAAATATTGGTTTTCATTGTGGATTATGAGGTTACACGAAACAAAAATCGCAGTATTACCGTTTTAATGTTCGAATCAATTCAATTAAATACTCTGGACTTCTGCAGAACGTTTGACGCTTTACGTCTAGAAACTCAAAATAGTAATTGTCGTGGGAAACATATTTTGATCGTTGGTCATAGCATTTATTAATTTTGTCTGGCGTGTTTATTATCTTTGTTCGTAGGCCGGTTGTTTTAGATTACCGCGAAAGTTGCTACATGAAATTATTTTTGGGATGTCTGGCTGGAATCAAAAATTGTTACCTGGTTCACTCTGACACAGGAACTTCGAGGCATCGAAGCAGCGGCTCGTATAATACGTGAAAGAGCGCAGTTTAGGAAAGCAAGCGGTCGTCCCACGGGGAATCCAACGGAATTCTTTACCGCTGCGCCGGGGTCGTGCCGAGGCGCCCGTCCGCCCCCGCCCCCATTTCGCCATTCCATCGGAACATCGCCGTTGAGCCTCCTTAGATCCGGCGCACCCAACCATAGTCATATCGGAAACGAACTGAACCGGCTACTCTGGCATTCCTATTGCTAAGTCCAAGCCAGGTTGCAAAGTGTCTAGACAACTGCAAATTCCATGATTTGTTAGCTGAATGTTTTTTTAAAAAAAAAAAAACAATTTCTCAAGAGCATCTAGCGGTCGGTGTCTACACTAATTACGTGGACAACAGTCGTAGAAGGGAGGACGTTCGAAATGTCGACATTGCGTTAGTTGAGTGCTACTCGAGATAGGGTCATGCGATACCGATGATCTCAGGAGGGATACCGTATTCCGTGTTCAAACGTTTCGGCGAAGATGTACGAGAAAAATTCGGGTCGCCATGCTTGGATCGTTTTCTCGCGACCTCCTGCGCCTCCAAACGTCCCCCGTCCCCTCATCCCCGAAACAGTGGTGGACTAATGATGGTACGCGGTCGAATTTTTTCTTCGGCTCCAACTTTCTGTGGACCCATATGAGTTAAAGTGCATGTATTTAATTAGCCAGGCTACTTTGATGACCCTGGGTCGAGGTTATCCTATATTATAAAACAAAGAATTGGGGTTTGGTGTGCAGAGCAAAATTTCAGAACGGCTCAATGAAATGGCATAAAAATGAACATACCGTAAGTACACCATCAT
>JAQGBY010005984.1:0-13782 GCA_034698785.1 Mycogona germanica
CGAAGGAAGGCGTGCGTAGGAATTTCTCTCGCCCGAAAAATTCCAGAGGTCTCGGTCGGGAATCGAACCCACGATCTTGGGAATAACAGCTCGACACGCTACGAAGATGGTAGTATGATAGAACGAAACAAATGGACACCAATGATAGATCCTTGGTGAAAGGAACGCCGGAATATTTTTTTTTCGTGCTACTCACATTCGCTCATTAAAAGATTTCCGAATTAATTAGTTATATTTGAACCGATGTACAAACAAGTATTCGCAGCTAGCATATGTGTGTATGATGCAGGCTTTTATCTCGGCGCACCTTGCGTACCTGTATTTCGTGTCGTGCGTGTAGGTGTCAGATCGGGGCGGTAGGTCAACACACGAGTATTACCGTGACACTGGCAGAGAATTGTGGATGTGTGAAGATCAGCTTTCCGTCCGCACTAGTAGGCGTGCAATAAGAATAAAACATCATCGATCATGTACATGTAAATGTCGACAGACATATCTGATATTTTTTGCGGTTTTTTTGTTCGTTTGTCAGACGTCCGCACACGCATAAGTTGACCGGCCCATGAACAAAAACTGTTTAATAAGTTGGTTGATTGATATTTGTTTTTGCTTTCGTCTGGTTCGAATTGCTATTTGACGTGCCAACGGGTTGTCCCAGTTTAGCTAATTGCATTTTTGTTTGTTAATTTATTCAAAACTTCTGGCAATCTGCTAATACTCACGTAGTGCGGATTATGGCCGACAGATCCGGGATTAGCATATTAAGTAAATTTATAGGAGGAAAAAATCCAACAAATTGCGTAGACATAAAATTGAACTTTTTAAAAAATATATTTAAAGGTGCTTATAGTGCGCGGTATTCGCATGTTAAAACCAGTCATGTTTCTCGAACCTTGTATTTTGCTTTCGTAACATTTAGGTTTTGTTTGTAAGTAGAACTTGCAATGTTTGTGATTTACCGAACCGGTAATATTCTCCTGAGAGCCACCGTCTTTACTCTTACGCTTTTCACACGCATTGGCTTATTCATGTGAAATATGGAATAATAAAAAATACAGGAAATCTTTCCCGTTTCTGTTATTGAAATCAAACAATACGAACAGCTAGCTGATGTATTGTTAGATTTTTCACGTTAGTATTCTCAACTCGCCCAATCCAATCGGGCGGAATACATATGGAGTTGGAAGAATTTCAGGCAATTGAATAGAGAAAAAAGTGTGTTAATCCGGTTGTTGCAATTTTTCGAGAAATGCTATCTTTAATGGGCATTTCATGAGTGTTTTGGTATGTGGGAGAAGGGGGGCAAAAAAATGAACAAAAAGCCAAGTGTGAAAAGTAGTACATCAAGTGAATCTAAAATCTGGAACAAGTAAATCTACACTTGATCCTCCCAATGCCCTATCGCATTTTGTCTTAGGACTTTGATTACCGTCTCGCCGAACATGTACATCCAGCGAAAGAGCTTTCTGAACTTTTATCGCGGATAAGGCGTTGTTAGTCTATGTGAACTTGGCGCAAATTGCGTCATCGGTTATTGCGCCAGCCAATGCTTATTGGTGACAGACAAGTTAAAGTTTATCAGTTGATTTGCAACTAAACGCAGACCTCACAAATGATTTACCATCGCAAAATTCTCCGCCATTGCTTTTGCGACGCTCATGATCCCCTACCCCTTGGGAAATAAGTTTGGAGAAAAATCCACTCGTTGGCGCTAAGACAGGAGAATAACCTGTGGCGATTTCTGACCACCGTTTGCGCCCCGCCATTTCTAAGGGGGTGGTAGGCGGTGGAGTGACGATGTGTGTATATTTACGCGTTTCGGAGATATTATGTGCACCCAAGGATTAATCGTTTCCTTGGCGCCTGGCCCCCACATATACAGATTACGTCCCCTCCCCTCCCATTATATTCGTCAGGGGAGAATGCCACGGGAAAAAGTGAAATCTATTAAGAGGCCCAACCACCCTTACCCACTCTTGCGTTATCTCTATCCTCCCCCAAACTCCTCCTCGCCGCTCTTTTTGGGATAAGATGTTTTTTGCCATGCGCACAAAAAATTGCATTTCCAATTCTTGGCGAGGCGCAACGAACAAGAAAAACAGTTTTTTCTTTCCGACTTCTCCATCCACTATATCGTTAATTAAGATAAGTTGAAATATAAGCGTCACCCCGAGATGAGATGGGAGGGGATGAAGGCGTTCGAACGGAAATCAGGCGCGCTGTGGGCGTAGGGCCAAGGCAGTATTACACACACTGGACGTGTACATATGAGTGACGCCATTGATTTTTTTTTAGGGCGAGGGGACAAAAACTGGTGACTGGTTTGTTAACGGGGATGAAATACCCTTCGGCGAGGTCGAGGCTATGTCGCCTGACGTAAAATAGATATATTTTTGTGCGGTTTGTTTTTTGCTCTCGTAGACGTGCGATCAGAGACCTCTTCTGTTTGGTTCTAATGTCCCGGAGTTCCGTGTACATTTATTTGCCAACGCCCTCCCCCTCCTTCGTCCTAGAATTAAAATCAGAATCGTTTAGAAGCAAAACATGTGTGGTGTGTGCCAACATGATACTGGGTTTTTAGTTTTTTTTATTATTAATGCACATGCAGTCATATCAACATGAATAACATTTGCTTCTGCCAAAGAAATGTGTTTATGAAAATGAAAGTTTGAGGTTTTTATACCTTTTGTAAAAATGTGGGTTCGTTGTACCAACAGAGAAAATGTAACCGCCTGAGATCCTAACCGAAACCGGCAAGATTTTCGTGCCCATTAATACACGGTAGAATCCAGAAAAAAATTGTATCAGCACAACAACGCTACATCTCTCACCAAAAGTAATTCATTCTTCACGCTTTCAAACTTGTCTCGTAACAGGACTAATGTTTTTCTTCGAATTCAAAAGAGCAATTTCATCTATGGACACAGGGACTCATGAGGATCGCTATGAATGTTTTGCTTGACAAAACCTTTTCTTTCTTTTGCATCATGCGTCGCATTTATTCAGTTTTTTTTTCTTCTTCTATTTCGTTTTGATAGGCGAATTTTCTGTAAAAATACTGGGAATATATATATATATATACTCGAGTATATCCTGGCCATATCGCATCGTATGCTTCTCTCAATATAGCGTCCCGATTGGCTACACTTCTGTCTCCCGGTAGATGCACCATCAATTGCACACAGACAATGCTCGACTATATAGAGTAACCGATATTGGTTTTTGTCTTTTTTCCCCTACCCATCATCTGCTGATGATCTTTGGTAAAATTGGAAAATAACTCGATATCTCGGTCGGTATAGATCTTCATCTTTACCAGGCGCGCTCGGGTGCATCTTTCAATTTGGTTGTGGACTTTTCAGGCTCAACGGAAACGTCTAGGTGCAGGCTTAATTCTGGCATCAATTCCGACAAGCCAAACCGCAATCAAATAATTTCAATTATTTTCGACGTTTTCAATTCGTTCGCGCGACAGAAGTTAGCCATGTCGCGCCGTGAAGCTCGCAATGATTAGATATACTTGGGAGCTATGGTCAAATATTCTTGTTCTTTGAGTCTAGACCCCCCCCCTCCCCTCATGGTTGATAAACTTGTTTTTTGAACGCCTGGCTTTTCCCATTTGAAAGGCACACAATCTGCAATTTGTTACGACGAACGTTGGGAACGTTAGGGAATGACGCAGGAGTGAAAAGTTGCAAACTGCATGAAGCGAAAATGAAAATTTAAATAAAAAGCTAAGAAGTAACTCCTTATTTTCTACTATACTTAATACTTTTTGTACTTTATTATACTGTACAAAAATCGTGTACTTCATTAGTCAAAAATCTGGTCACACTGTAACGTTATCATCGGGTATGTTTGGCGACAGACAGATGGGACGATCTGGCGCCGGTCGATGGACATGGGGACTGCCATCAGGACATGCATCAAAATGTAAACGAATTTCATGCTACATTTTCTACGCGCACATTAGCGCGATTCGTTTTCGGGGGTGACATTTTTTTTTGTTGGTGTATGTGTGTGCGTGTCGCTTCGCTTGCACCATTTCCACTTGGCCAACCACTTTGCGATAAAAATTAATCGTTGCGCCGTTTCCGAGACAAGATGTCTGCCTGCGCTGTACATCACTGGCGACTTTGTCGTTAACTCCCAGGCGACGCGATAGGAGATGGTCGCGACGTTGGCCTTGCTGTTGTTGATTCTGGGGGGAAGAAATTCGGGCACGCACATAATGCACAAAATAATACGGAGCGTGGAATTCGAGATCTTGATTGTACAAAAATGTTTCATTAAAGACACTACTTTATGAGTGGACAAAAAAGAATGTCGTAACTGCCACGATTGTATGTCGGTGAGGTGGGGGCAAGGATAACGCGCATTAACGTTGTTCGTTCAAGTGCCTGGTATTTGGACAAGCGTCTCGAGGGGGCCACATCCAACTTCTTAGGACCTGAGAAAACGCACGCACATATACGGGTTAAGCCACAAAATTAAAAATCACCGGTGGAGTAATAAGAAAATTGACGAGAGATTCTCTGGACGAGAAACAAAAAACGCGGTGACGAGGTCGATGATAACTAATTAGAAAATGTAGAAATACTTATTCTAAAGTTTAATACAGCAAGCTCCAATTATTACAGTTGAGACAGAAATGATTAAAACTGTATTGACATATTACATTAAAGTTATATGATTGTAATAATGATGGTGGTGTATAAGAGCATAAATCCTTAATGCATTCTGTAGTGGCGATTGCACCGACTTCCAAATTATATACAATTTTTTCTAATTTTTGTCTCAATTGGAGCTCGATGTAATAAATTTTAGAATAAGTATTTCTGCCTTTCCTATTTAGCTATCATCGACCTCGTCACCGCATTGTTTGTTTTTCGTCCTGAGATTCGAGTTTTATTCCTTGAGCGTGCACGCTCAATGGAAGATTTAACAGCCATCTCTGTAACAAAATAAATGTAATAAAATAGTTACTAGTCAATTTTGTATCACTGTCGTCGCAGTAATTCTTGGTTAAGCAATAGATTAGGGGTGCGTCTGTCCCCGCGGCTCGTTTCCTGACATACACTAGTTTATTCTATCTCTGATTACTGGTGAAAATGTGCCTTCGAGTAGTGCTGATAAGCGCAGAGTTGGGCACAAAATCTACATACTGTAGCTCTGTTTGAAACAGTTGAAAATAAAAATATATGGATTGGTGTTGTCAGTGTGTCTGGGGAGGATGCGACGACGGTCTCAGAATTGTCAGCACTTTTTGTTCGTGTGCTCATAGAGGGCGCTGAGCTCACCATTCGTGGGGCAAGACCCCAGTCTTTGGAGAGCACTTCCCAGTCACTAACTACGCAGTCGATTAATAAAATGATATATTGTTGGGTGCATGGTGAGGTCGCGCGATGAGCAAAAACCTATTTCCGAGTCGCGTAATCTATATACTCATTATAGGTATGCGAGAAATAACGGCTAACCCATGTATCATGCCGCCGCGGTAGAAGCAATTTTATTAGTCTGGTTAACGATTTGCAGCAGATTTAACGAGAGCGAGAGGGTTTAATATCCTTCTTGGACTTATTAATCTTTGTATCAGCTGACTTAGCGGCAGCATATGGTTTAATTGGTATTTCGCTTGTATGCCGTAGAGCCTTCAAATTAATGCTGATCACAAAATCTGTGAATTTCAAGAGTTTCATTCCATGAACTTTGAAATAATGTGGTAACTGTGCCAGATACTGTATGCATTACCTTCTAATAAATCTTGTCGAATCGCTAAGAATAGCGAGTGCAGTTGTAAAGTTCATCAGTGTTTAAAATAGAAAAAAGATTAAAAATCCTTTTTTGGAGAGTCGCTTCTCATCTCATCTCGCTGCTCCACAACTCTCCAAAAAAGGATTTTATTTTTTTTCTATTCTAATTAATCTTGCTGAATGTTTGTGATTGAGAATAGAAAAGAATCAAACTGATACTTATACTCTGTACAAATTACATGATGCAAAATACATGAAAAACATTCAGAAGAATCGATAAATTTGATGCTTTAAGCTTTTTATCATTTTTATGAAATACTTTTTAATGGTAAATGTAACTTTCAATAAATAAAATAGTGCCGAAGCACGCCGAGTCGGATGTTGAGTTAAGGACGATGTCTTAAGGACAAATAAAGCTGGATAGATACAGCAGTGTTATATCTTTCCAGCTTATGTATCTATCCAAGTTACGGACGATGTCTTAAGGACAAATAAGACATCGTCCGCAACTTTCAATTTTTCGTATCCTATTGTTCATGTTTTCTCGGCGCGATTTAGCGAGCAACATGGTGGTGACCATCCAGTCTAATGGTTGATTTGTGTTGGAGAGCGGCAAAAGATTTCACCCAATTAACTATCCTTTCGAGTGGCAACTCAACCATACAGTGGATTTCAAGCAAACATATGCAGTATATAGTAAACGCTGTACTTCCTCTACTCGTTCGTGGTTGTACGTGTGGTACGTAATTGAGCTAATTTTTGGCTGATACACTGAAGGGCTAGGAGCCAACGAGAGACAGGGTTCATACTTGATATACATGTCTGCGTAATTTGACACCACGTCAATGAAAACCAGGCTCGAGACACGTACGAGGGTAGCTCACTCGATTTCGGAGCCCATCGCCCCGCCGTATGCCTAATGGTGATCAGCGAACCTTGTTTATGGCGAAAGAAAATACTGATACACTGTGACAGTTACATACAAATTTCCGTTGACTGCCCTTCGTTGTTTACACACGCGACTGACTTTGGTCGAGTGGGGGCCTACTTAATATTCATGCTTGTTTACGATGATACATGGTTGGGGGTGGGTTCTACAGTGTTGGGTGGGGATGAGATTTGATTGGTCATTTTTTTTTGTCACTACAAATGAGGTCGGCTGGTAGAAATCCATGTTATTTAAGCTCTGAAAAGTGGTGATGCTTGTCGCATTAGCGGCGCTCGTAAAATATATTTTTGTTTTTCAATTAATGAGCCTGACATGTCTATCGCAACTTTAATTAACGATTTCTCCATTTAGGCCAGCAGACACAGTATAACCGTTTACCCGGAGCATACATGTGGATACTGTTAGTTATTATGGTTTTTTTAAATAGTTGAATAAACTCTGCTGGCGGGGACTGACGTAAACATCTTTTCTGTCGCTGTCAAAGCTGACGTGAATCTGACATCAATGCACCATTTTTCCACCATATAGAGACGGGTTAGGTCAGCTGGCGCCCAATCTACTTTGAACCCTATATTCAGATTTGACGTGTCCATATTTATATTATTAATCGTTTCGAACATCTCGATTATTATTTTTTCTTTTTTTTTTACTTTCGTTGTTGCTGTTTGACTTTGGCAATAACTGCGTGTTGTTTATATAACAGAGCGTCTGACAAAGGGGGGTTAACTTGAATAATGGTTAGACGTGAGTTTGAAATGTTTGGTCTCTTGGACGTTTGGTGTTCGTTTTACGGAACAAATCGGTCATTATATTCGTGAGGAACGTCAGAATAGCGTGAAGTTGTGAAAGGTTTTCCAAAATAAACTTAACGTTGTGTTCAAACAATTACTCGTGCTTTACTTATTTAATATAAGATAATTTTTTTTTTGCAATTGAGTATCGGAAATAATATACGAACATTTTAGCTATTTCATTTTTTGTTCGAACTGTTCTGTTTTCGCTTTTACGCTGGCTCCAAGTTGCCGCACCCCCACTTTTCGATCGTTACAGACGCGCAATCTTGTGGATATCTGTCAGTTGCGTTGCAAACATGTTCTTGAAACATTTCAGACGACGATCTTGTTTGATTCTTCGGTGAACAGGTGATAGTGGAATTAATTCCATGTCTGTTCGAAATATGTGTTTGTGAAGAATGTGATTGTTGTGGTCGATCTTCCAGGCTTAACAAGATTTTTTCAATCGAATCAATGGTGACAGTGGTACGCAATGTGCGCGGTCGTTCACTCCCCTCACGACGTTATATAGAAATAACATTGTCAATAATCTTTCGGCTTACCAATACTCCAGTTTTCTCTCGCGGATATTAGTTGCTTCGGTTGCTAATAATTGCTTAGGTTGGTCTGGCGCAATATTTTTTTTTTATTAGAACTTTTCGTTATTATTTGTTGGAAACCATTTTTAACATATTGCTTCTGCAGCAGTCGACTTTAGAACTTTGCCATAACGCAGCTCCTCCTGTTTTTGTGAATCAAGGCCGCCATATACACAATTTCAAACAATTTGAGAAAATATTTTAGAAGATATGATAATACATGTAAGAGAGTGGTTTTAACTAGATCATCCTGACATTTATTTAGTAATTGTGGGTAAAGAAATGCTCGGCTTCAGTATATGTAAGCATTACTAAAGGAATTTAAAAATGCTTACATAAAAAATTAGAAATGAAATTAAAAATTAAATGAAATGAAATTAAAAATATAAAATTTGAAATTAAAAATTAGAAAAATTAGAAATGAACTGAACATGAAATGAACTGAACATGAAATGAACTGAACATGAACTGGAAAAAAAAACTTCGTATTTTGTGCGTGTGTGAATCTATTTTGTAAATTTGAATTAGAAGTAAAGGTGACAAATGTGCGTCCCGGCGATTTACGGACGCGCCTTGTTAGCATTATTATGTTCACCTAAACCCCAATCGCATTTTGTTTATGCACGTAATCTTACACAGGGCTGTAAACTGCTTAAGTCAAATTGCTTGCGTGTTATTCTAACCCGTTTTTATTTTTGTCTCGTTCTAGGTAAGTGGATTGCAATTAGAACTACGTGTTCGGCACGAAGAGAGGTAAAACTGATGTTGAAAATTTTGTTGGGAAAGCTGAAAACTAGCGTTCAATTGGATTTCTATAAACTGTATGTGTGCTTCTAGAATATTTAAATATTTCATTTCATTTCCGCATAACATTTCTCGGGTTTTAATTTTTTTTTACGTTGTTCAATCTTTATAAACAATAGGTAATTAAAACGCCAGGGTGTCGAATATGATAAAGATAAAATATTAAAAGGAATGATGCTGGACACATAAAAAAACGGCGACGATCGAGAAATGAAATTTTTGCTGTTCTTATTTAATCATTTCTCGATCGTCGTCGGGTTTTTTTATGTGTCCAGCATCATTCCTTTTAATATTTTATTTTATCATATTCAATCTTTGTTTTATAGAAACTGAAATTGGCAATATATTAGTATTTATCTTTGTAATAATTATTGTAGTATAAATTTAAACGAATTTTTTTTGCCAGTTTTGTTATGTCGAAGTTGGTTTGCAGCGCATTAAATTGATCTGCCATACTCGACTGTTGTAGTGACTGCGAAGACCCACTAATGTACTTGTATGTGGGGTGGCATCGCATTTAAATGCAATGTATGACATCCAAAACGAAGTCTTTAGGAATAATTCATCCATTCATTTTATGTGCGGCGTTTGTTTCGAAAGAAATATTTGCTTTCACAATTGTTTTGCATTTCGTATGCAAGATTAAATACTTGCAAAAAAATATTTAATATCTTCTACAAACTCTTAAGCGTCTTTTTCTGTTTGAAGAGCCACTCATGAACTGCAGTTTCAAGTGGCCATAACATTTATTTACGAGGAATTCTTTATCTCTGACAACTTGGCTGGAAATGAACTTAGCCAAACAAAGTTATAACTCGAGAAATTCATGTTTCTGGTGGTTCTGTGTGCAATAGTCGTAATTTCCAAAGTTGTTTTAGTTTTTTAAATCAACATAAACTTTGAAGCAACTAACTACATCAACTGCATTTTTGTGTACATCCGACCCTGCCTTCTAATTTGATATTGAGCGTCGCATGTCTCAGCTTGGCCTTTGGCTTTGAAGATATTCCTTTCAAACTTTGAACATTTTATCAATCGATGCCTTCAAGGGAGTGGACATTGTTCAAATTACTCGCTTCTTGACCATTTTCGCTTTAATCAATGGCGACGGATATGGATGGACAAGACAAAACAAAGTTGGGCGCTTCATTATGTTTCCTTAATGGGCACGACTATCCGTTAGATTTTGACTGCCAAGCTGTCCATTTTATTCATCCTTGGCCCTTTTTAGCCGTGCGCTTTTTGGTTTTGCCCCCCGCGGCGGGCAATCACACACCACTGCGGTGCCATGCAGTGAAGCGCAGCATAAGGCGGCAATCATGCGGAAGACATAAAGCGTTGCTAGACCGCATTGGTTGCTAAAAGGTCTGTACATGCACTTCTGGGCCTGCTAGTAGCATCATCTATGTTCCAAGGCTACGATTACAGTGCATATCACAAACTTACTGATAGTAGTGATGTGCGATTAAAACCCAAATATCGATAGTTAATATTGTCTGATAGAAACACATTAGCTCTTTGGATTTAAATTATATTTTTTTGAAGGGGGCATACCTTGTCACTCCCAACTCCTAGCGAGAAGGGAGGACTCCAATAATGATTAATGATCAATTTATTTTCTTTTTTGTCAGTACAATTTCATAAACAGTAAATTTGGATATCCTATTTTAAGGATAACCATTGGTAGCATAATTTTACTGGCGTTTGTCAGATGTGAAGTCTGATCACGCACTTTGCCGCAAAGTCGCAAACCTCTTACCATGGACCATCTTAAAAAGGTGTATTTTCTTAAACCAACCAACTGTAGTTAGTCAACCGCACAACATGCGTTCTGTAACACCCCACATGGTGCTTAGGCACTATGCGAGAGGCACATTTTCACCAGTACTCCAGGATCGAGATTTTCGAGATCCCTCGCTGGGAATCGAACCCGAGACCGCCATGGTTGACTATACGACGAGTCGTACCTTAGAACCTGACTATTAAACGTTCATTTTTTAATTTGGGTAGCGGTCGTATATTTTTATACGGTACATTTTATACTACAGTATATTTATTTTCTGTACATTGTACATTATACTCACATATGTTACTCGCACACGCCCACGTCGCCGAACATAGATGTAGACTCAGCTGCGTCTGTTTATTTGCCAAAGCCACTATTTGGCGAATTTACGGATGCGCCGGTTTGGTCGATTTTGAAACCCGGGACTGTTCTCAGATATTTATTACGTTTCTGTAGCGCCGTGGGGGAGGGCAGTTTGGTGGGAGGCGGGTTTGGTGGCGGACCGACAATGACACGAACTGTCATGTTGCGTAACCGACGGAGCCGTAGAGACAGGCCCTGTGCCCCGTCGGGCATAAATCTGAAAAATAATGTCCCCCGCACACACGTACAGACGTCCCGCCCTCACACCCCTGCGGCCCCCTTTTTCCAGCCCCTTGCACCCCATTTCCTCCCCCTGTCCGTTTACATCTTAATTGGACTCCTCTCTTTTGGGGTATCCAATGCCATTAATTTTGCCTGTCATCTGCCTTTTGTCCAATGGCGGATGTCGGATTCTGTTTAGGCAACCGACAAACCGTTGGGGGAGCAAATGAGAGTTGTCAAATCGGGAGCCCGTTTTATGAGCCGAAACTAGTCCAACGTGAATGGAGATTCAAAGAAAGCAGTAATAACAAAAACGCGGGGAATTGCAGGATTACAATTAGAAACTCGACAACGAAGATAGTTTTAACGGAAATTTAAAACTTCTCCTCGAAGATAAGAAAATTAAGTGGAATTTTAATGAATGGAGAGTTTCACAGCTACAATGGAAATATTGCTGGACTTTGCGCAAGATGAAAAATCCGCAACCGCAATTGTCCATTACAAATATTCACATTAATATTCTTCTGTTTTATATATTTGTTGTTCGTGCCCACTTATTCATACGATTTAAAAGATACCTACCTTTTGATCTAGTCGCTAGAGATGGCTAGTGGTCGTAGGTTCGAGTCCGTATCGGGTTGCCCATACCCATCTCCCATCTGAGTTTGTATATGGTTGGAAGTGACAGGATATTTTAAGTGGAGGCGCTGGTAGGCCCCTGCCAAAAATAAAGCATTCTGGTATTTAAAATTGAATGTACCGTTCAAGATTACAGAGTAGCTATTCGTTTCAGATAAGAAATATTAAAGATGTCACAAACTGCTCATCAAAGTACAAGCGCGTAAATGGTGGGACAAACAAGCAGAATTTCAGACATTGATGTCACAAACTGGTCATCAAATTACAAGCGCGTAAATGGTGGGACAAACAAGCAGAATTTCAGACATTGTTTATTCCAAAAGCAAGAAAAATCATGAAAAAGCGTAAATGAAAGCCATTGGAGAGATGCTTGGCGCACGTCACTTCGTCTGGTTTTCGAATGAATGAATTTCAGAAAGTTTCTTTCATCGTGCTATATTTGTAAGATCATTATCGTAGCGAACGTGTCTTTAGTAAAATTTCAAGAAGGACACATCTTGCACTATTCGCTCCGTCGTCACGCATCCCGCCGCGACGGTCGCGATCTTGGCGGGATGCCGGAGACCGAATGACGAATTGCGGCGGATCGTGACGGCCCCGCAAATCGGCCCTGCTTGTTGAACCGCTCAAAAGATTGACTCCGCACCCGTTGCTTCCCGTCCTCATGAAGTCAACCTCCGGCGCTGAATGGTAATTACTGCTCCCGGAGATAGAGCGAGTCTCCAGCAGGGTTCCCTATCTATCGCACGCTCCATCACTTGCTTGCCCAACGTGTGTGTGGCAAAACACAGGCACCAGGGGACGCGCCGCCAACCGGGGCGCCTCCTGGCGGGGAAATTGAAAAATCGGGGCCATGGGATCATGTCCGATTCAATTCATCCATCGGACATATCCGATCAGGAAACCTCTGATGCGTACACTATATTGACTACAGAGTATATCTGAATTGGATAATGCTATACGGTTTTTATGTCACATTGCGAGAAAAATAAATGATAGAAAAATCATTTCTTGTTTCGGCTCGTCGCTCACTTGGATAAATGGCAGGACTCGCTTTCGTTGTGTACTTCCGCCACACCATGTGTCGGCTGCTGTTCTTTTTTAGTTAGATTATAAAATTATAACGGTAAGGGGTGTATCGAGGCCATCACCATCCATTATGGATTTTATTTAAACACGACCCGCTTGGTCGATCTTTATTCGAGTATATATACACTGTACAAGTAATGCATACATGTACGTATTGTATACACGCTTCTGGCAGTTGTAAGGTTCACGGAGCGCCGACCAACACTGTGATAGAATGAATCCATTAGCGCCGATGGACGATGCACAGCCGCACAAGGGCGTTGAAAGGGTTGCGAGTATGTATTTAGGTGGCACATGTATATCCTCATGAGACCAACAGAATCGGTTTGTGAATTGCCTTTTGAGACCTTTAATACTGCGTACCAGACGCAGGTCACGGTGTCCACACCAGAATCATTCAGTCGACACATCGCACGCACTGTACACCGTCCGCGTCCGTCACTATCTGTATCGCCAACTGAAAATTACCACTTATATTTTTTTGGGCACTAATTCTTATAACTCTTATTATATTTCCAAACTTGAAACTTTGATGGCTTTATAATAAGCAACATACTCGTGTATTAGATATGATATAGCTATTTCGAATCGATCAAGAGATAAAGGAGTTTTTTAACTACTGAATTCATCTATGTATTTAATTACATGAGGATTAAGAGGTTTGAGCCCACAACTTGATAATTTACTATCGATACCATTTATTATAAGCCACCATCGCTGACTCTTACGTCACCGATAGTAGGTCTATTATGTTCAACTTGAGCTTAGTGTGGTAGACCATCTGCATAGCGTGTCACTCGACTTA
>JAQGBY010005985.1:0-13781 GCA_034698785.1 Mycogona germanica
ATAGATTCAACAATCAGATAGTATCGCCACCTGATGTGCACAACAAAATTGGGGGAGGGGGATAATATTAGCGGGTCTCAGGTGGCGGCAAAGAAAGTCCTGCTCGTGTCTGTGGATCCCCCAACAGAGTGCAACATCATTAGCGCCCCGAAAGCTCTTTCTCGAGTGCTTTTGTTTCTCTTTGTAGCGTAATTGAACCGACCTTTCTCACAAATACCTGCCAACACATGCGCTTTATAAAACAAGCTATTTCGCAACCTCCGGAGACCCGCGAGGAAATAATTACTATTTACGCAGCGGCCCGTGAGTTAAAATCTGTACTAACTAGCAAAATTCGTCATAGCTTTATAAGTGTACTAATGGTGGAAGTTGTTACAGATGCAGACGTTTTTTCTGCAAGATTGTATTATAATTGAACTTAAGTGAACAAATACGGGACAGAGCCGTGGAAAGTCGATGACGAGCTGGCGAGGCTCCATAAAAAAGAATAAGTATCTGAATTTTGTGAAACATACATTGAAAGACTTCCTTCGTTAAACCCCGAAAAAGAAAATAAAAAAATTATTGTTGGCTTATTGTTAAGATTGCAATTGTCGCCGCTAGAGACGCTTTTATCTGCGAAACTCCAATTCGCCGATACGACCACTGACCAATTAAGAACACTTAATTGTTCTCCGATCATCAATTTACTAAAAAAATAATTCTCCACACGTTTGAACAATAGCTGTCACGCACAGAAGTGATAGCAACGGAAACGCGATGGACTCACTACTTGCCCAGTAGATTGCGTCATCATTTCGTGACACTGACAATGTAGTTGCGCTAATTGCTGGTTTCAGTGGACCAAAAATTCGCCCAATTAAAAATCGGCTATTCTATTGGGTGGTAGAAAAATCCGGAACCCCCTCAGCTATCAGATACAATATCCAAAAGTGTCGAATTCGAAACAGCTGTTCGACGCAACAATACAAACCCGAATCCATTTGCGGAAGTGCACAAATGGTCGTATTCTGATGATGGAAGCGCTCTCTCTCTCGTCCCGCCGTCGATCCATTTAGCACTACATAACTGGACTCCACTCCTCCGGACGTGGCTTTTCTATCTCGATGGCGTCTAAACGTTTGTTGACACAAGCCATCGCAGCAGGTTCCATCAGGGTTGGCTCGTATGTGTACACATATATATATAAATATATATAGATGTGCGTGCGTATAGGTGGCGCATTCAGCGCGTTCGTGCTAATTAAGTGCACTCGTGAGCCGTAACGAGACTCGAATTTGAATTTACCGCAGCGCTCTAATGAAGCGTAATGCCGTAGCCGTAGTTATTACCACCCGGGCGCTCTTGCTCTCCTTTCTCTCTTGCTCTCCATATTTTCTCGCTCTCGCGTTGAGATTGGCGTGGGCTTGGTGGTGGTGGTGGTGGTGGTGGTGGTGGTGGTGGTAGTGGTGGCTGAGTGTTTGTTGGTGGGTGGACGGGGACGGGGTGGTTGGGGAGAGGTGCTGATGAGCCGCAGTAAAACTCCGCCACATCTACTAGAGAAATATCTCGACTGCTCCATATTTGTGTAGAGAGAGTGGCGTTTGTTGGCCTCGCGCGCGCCAAAAGGTGAACAAAACCAAGAGAAGCTTTCCAAAAATCCAATTGCGTCTCTAGATGACGTTGATATCGTCTCTCTCTAACCCTTGTTGCACTCCCGCCGATGCCAGGGGTGGCCGAATGGGTGGCCGCTCGTTTAGTATTCATGACGCACCGCCGATTCGTATTTTGCCAAGAGTGTTGGAGATTCGGACAACTTGTACAGGTACTTTGGGGATGACATATATGTTGACTTTCGGTTCAGTTTAATAATTATGTCGTAGGTTTTGCTTAATCTTCGTCAACGGTTTTACAAAAATTCTTTCTTCGATCCAATTTTGAGTGACTGATTTTGGGCATTCTCTTCTCCCAAAATATTGATCATGCCAATTACAATTGCAATATGTACCCACAAGCAGCCCCCCAAGAGAGAGGCCTATGGCGGGGGTCGAGCGACCAGTTGTATCTGAGATATTTGTTAAGGAAGTCCAGAACTAGAGCTAGAACCCTCCAGGGGGCGACCTGGTAATTTTGCCTAGCCCAGGCTTAGTATAAGCTATCTAGGTAGGGATCTTTAACGTGTACAGACGAACGCGCTACCTCTCTGCCATCGTACAGACACCACTCCCACGGCTTTACTTCCATTCCAAAGGAAGGCGCGTTAAGGAATTTCTCTCACTTAAAAAATTCCGAAGGTGTCGGCCGGAATCGAAACCGCGATCACGGGCTAAGAGACGAACGCGCTACCTCTCTGCCACTCGACACCCTAAACCAATGTATCCATATCGAATTTTTGAAAGCTATTTAACATCAGTACAAATCATCTTCATCAACAGAAACTATAAACTATAATTTGTGAAACATGCAATTAAAATACATCACCCTTTCCCTTCGTGATAACCATAAAATTAGAATAAAATTTAAAGATCTAGCCAATAATAGTCATCACTCGAATCTTATGCTCTTGCTTCGAATTCTTGAGTCGCCGATTTCAGGAATACTCTAAATTGAGCTCAATTAACATATTTGGCAAAAATTATGTTCTATATAGATTTATAACTGATCTGAGAAAAAATATGTAAGCCTCGTCATGGAGATCTCAGCTGTTTTTGCTTATGGAAATGCAGACATCTGCTCAGCCAGTTACAGTCATTCCTATCTCAAGATTTGTTTGTCGGCAAAAGCCGGCACTGTAAATGCAATAAGCGTTTCATCGCATGTAATATTTTTGTTTGACAAATGCCAACAGCTCTCGTCGCCATTTTTCTAATATTCATTTTTAAAAAAATGGAAAATTCCCATCTGCTGTTGGCCCAACTGCTTTTACAGGATTGGCGGCCTAATTTCTTCTTGTGTACTCTGGCGTAAAATGTCATTAGCGAAATTAATCCGTAGACCCACGTTTAAAGCCGACGCTGCCAAATATTAAATGACCCGAGCAGAGCCCAGCAACGGTAACCTAATATACATATTAAATGAATGCGTAATTTAGAATGGGGAGGAGGGGCGCAAATTAGGAGACTTTGTCAGCCACAAGTTATAAACAGATAGAACAACTGTTTTTGTTTCACTCTCAGTGGCAATCTGATGAAATTACTCTCTGATTTTTTTTACCAAAGGTTTAACAATTTTCTAATTCACATTCCAATATATTTTTGTATTTTATTAAGTTCCCGTCGCCGCATTTTCTGATACTGTCTAGCAATTCCCCACACCGAACTAATTTTCTAATTGTTGTGGAATATGACGGATTTTGTAATTGGTCGGTCGAAAATTCAAGATAATCAATTTATCATAAATGCCTTGCACCTAATTCATGATGCATGAAGTACAGCTGTATTGTTTATTCTACATTCTTTACTAGTGACGTCATACCTTGGACCCAATTAGGATGAATTAAATATTGGCAGAGCCCAAGCACGTCGGTTTCCTGTAACTCGTCCAAAATGTGCAGACATTCGAGGCTTTCAGAGCACTCCATGTGTACTAATATCAAGACATTTTGGTAATATTCAAGAGGTGAATTTTCAAATGCCAATTTTATCCGCACTCAAACGATTCCAACAGTTAGTTGAAGCGGTATTTTCGTTACCCAATCTGCGTATGAAGTATCGTACGATGAAAGCGAGACAGAGTGAGAGAGAGAAAGAGAATTGTAGATCGATTTAATAACTGGCTTAGACAGGCCAGTGCGTTGATACTCGTATATATCTGACGTCGGAGCCGTTTTGTGCACGCCAAACTTGCGTCTAGGCCAAAAGTGCCCTAATGTGTGAACCGATGGCTTCGTTATGTGTTGTAGTTTGCGAGAGGGACACTAATACTGCTCAAGCGTGTAACCGGAATATACGAGTATATATATATATATATATATATATAATAAATAAATATATAATCCCTTGCGTACAAGCCGGGATGGGGGAGAATTATTATTAGATCCAATAGGCGCGCTCGCGCTCACGGAGTAATTAAACGCATGCACTATTTATGTTAATGAAGGCATAAACTGTTTTGTTGATTCGCGTCGTGTCGATGCCAAAAATAGCATCAATACGACGCGACATCAACATCGTCCTGTGTCCCACCTAATCACTTTTACCTTCTAATATTAATATATTTAAGGAAATATAGATATTATATTTTTCTGGATATCGATCCAATATTAATACATAAAATGTTTTTAATAAAGATAAATACGACATGTTTCATCAAATTGTTTGGCTATCCTGGGGTGGCGCTTTACAAGCAGTTGCAAATATTAGCACCACATAATTGTTCTGTTGAATAAACTATTTATTTGGTACTTAATTTGACGTTCGGGGCTCAGGGGCGTACGAATTTACGGTCCGTTGTGGGGGGATCAATTATTTTCGCACGCCTGATCTCAACGCGCCAGTCGCCGCCATGCTTTCGGCTTCTGCTTGTTAAGCATGACGTCAGTCACCACAAATTAGTATGCCTCATTTCATATTCGGCTGGAGCTTTTTTTCTTCTTCGTCGTCATCAGTGCTGAGCATAATGATTATTTTTTATTTACGATGATGGACTGATTAGTTATTCGATTTCAATCAGGTTTTTTTAGTTTTTGGCAGCAGCGCTGAGACCTCCTTTACTTACACTGCATTGCTCTATTGTACGGTTCTGTGGTGGAGTTCCAATTTTAAAAGAATAATTCATGTTTACCAGATATTTAGCAGTGTGCCGTTCGAGATTGAAATGATTAACGCGATCAAGATATAAGAACTTGTTAATTCTGACTGATTCACGTTCTTAGTTACAGAACGGATCTGTTGTTCCATTAAATATAAAATCATTTTTCAGCTACATCACACTTATAAATTCCATAAAACATGTTGCAAATTATAGATCATGATCAGCATTTGTCTTAATCAAGATTAGATTAGCCATAGCTACTTTTCATTATGCAAATCACAAAAATGCATACGCGCTATGCAAAAATCTAATGGATGAGTGAGCCAATGAGTTTGATGTTATGTCCGATAACACTTTTTAAAATATGTATTTTACACATACATGTATTCTATATGAAACCAGTATATGAAATTAGTCTATTAACAAAAATCATCAAAAGAGAATTCTGAAAACAACCACCTTCTAGAGAACATTTTCAGATTCGATAGAAAAACAGAGGGCTCATTCACGTTTCTATTGTTACGCAGTTATTCAGTCTCTCATTTTTATACTTTTTATGTGACTAATAATGACTAATTCCATTATGCCTAAACCTGCTCTCATATATTGCACGGAGATAGAACAGTCGCCATGAATGGCCACTTTCGGTCCGCCAGTCCTTTTCGAACATGGCGAATGTGTTTATTTAATAGGCAATAACCGCTTCCGCCACTCCTACACTACGTCCGAGAGTTATTAATGCATTTTTCTAAATTATTAATTTTCGCTAGAGTCTGAAAATCCTAAACTCTTTTAATTGCGTTAAATCTTTACAGCCGAGTGCGGTACGCGGACATGTCCGGACGTGTCGATCCCATTTGCATGGCGTTGGAACACCTACGTCCATGTCTATCCTACCTGATGCAGCGTGAATGCGCGATAGCGGCGGCCCGGCGCACTTAAATCAAATTAATTTCCAAACGAACTGCTACTCGCCAATGGAGAAATGAGAGATTGAGTGCGTACGGACCAGTGAGGACCAACCCCCATGTGAGTCTGATGCGGTCAAGCATAGCAAACGATCGTCGGAACACTGGCAACTGCTGGTCAATGCGATTCGCAATAGTGAGAATTGAGAAATAGGGTTGACTATTCCCTAAGCATTAGGAAACGAGATGCATTAATATGGTGAGCTGATGACATGGACTTTTGAGGACGCTTCGTGGCTGGTTCTGATGGGAACGGTGACATCATAGTAGTGCAATTTTGTGAGCATTCCGCCAAACAAATGGCTAACGAGGTCACAAATGTTCATCAATATGAAGTCAATGAATTTGAGGTGTGTTCTAATCAATCCTCGCGGCTGAGCGGAAGTGGCGGATTTGACCACTAGCGGTGATGATCAGTGCGCTGAATTTATTTATAATTGCTTCTTTCTAATGATAAGCCTAACTTTTAATGTTATCCTATTCATATAATTTCTATGCATGGGGGAAATCGGATGCAGCAGCAGGCATTATTTATAGCCGAACCAGAACCTGCTGCAATCTGACTAACCAGCCGTTATGTTAATCTCGTTAGACACGGTTCACATGTTAGTTAAATGTGGAGTTGTGATGGCGCGAATAGGAGACGATGTTTGACGAGTTTGGCGGTGTTTCAGAACTTGGTGGTTTCACTATTTTAAAGTATCGGGGAACATCTTTCTTTGCGATCTTGTTTCGAAAGTAAATATATAATTACTTTTATATATAATATTTAATTACTTACACGTTAGTTAAATGTGGAGTTGTGATGGCGCGAATTGGAGACGATGTTTGACGAGTTTGGCGGTGTTTCAGAACTTGGTAGCTTCACTATTTTCAAGTATCGGGTGCGATCCTGTTTCGAAAGTAAATATTTAATTTATTTGACACATTTACAACAAGATTTGTAATTAAATGTTCAGTGATGCCTGATGTTCGCCTTCCTGATGTTACCACCACATCCCTCTTGCCAGCAAAGATGCATATTACATAATATGACAATTATATAGATACGCAATATAGAAAAACGATCCTAGCGGTAGTCTTTGGCATTTCATGAGCCACCTACTTTTTAGTAAATATTTCTTTGACCATACAACGGACTGCTGGATCCCAATTCGACGAAATTTTTGAATAGGTGTTATTGTGAATGTGGCCGCTTGGTTTTTTTTTGTTAATTAGGTCAAATGCACAATTTTATAAATGATAATTTTATAATCACTTATTGAATAATAGTATGTCAACCTGATTTGTATATGAGTACAATAAAAAGACACCACAGAAAAGAACACTTTGTTGACAAATGACGACGAAACCTGACAACGGGTTTGGCAATTAATTGCATTTTCTGTTCCTAAATTAATTCAATTGCTTTCCTGATTCCCTGTTGGGAAGTTTTGGAGGAGGTGTTTAGGATTTGTTCTGGATTAACCAATTAAAAAGGGTGCCATACAATTTTTGTGGTCCTGAGATAAACACTTTTTTGAATGCAAATAACATGACCGTAACCCTTAACATATTTCTGTTTCAATTTTTATAAAATTTAGAGGTTCTTCTGACATTTTTATTATTTTTATAACCTGAATCGGGGCTTGCAGGAGTTTTCGACACCTGCGACTCTTTGTGATATTGCCTTCGAAGCTTTAGGCGTCCTTCCGAGAGACCCTGTGAATATCCGAACTGGGATTACAAGTATATGAGCTAATCTTTCAAGTATACTGGTTCCCATTGATGCAGATTCTGTCAGCAAAAAAGGTGATTAGATTTACGATTTCAAGCATCACCCCAAACACTGCTCAAAAATTATTTTCCTCTAGTGATCTCGTACAATTTCATTTCATGTCTTATTCGAGATCTTTAAAATGCAATGAAAAATGGATGAGCCTTGTCGCTGGCCTCTTGAGGATGCGACTTGTGAGGAGGCAATTTTGGAGATTTTTCATATTTTGTGTCGCCAATTTGCGATAGTCTAATAATATGTGGCGACATCTGGTGTTCTTTCAGTTATGGATTTTCGGGTTTCGTTTTCCCTACAGAGTTTGTAGAGAGTCGGTATATGGCAATCGAAACTCCACAAGGTAATTTTCGTTTTGCCGAGATATTTCGCCGCGAAACTATCTGGGGACACATCGTTATCAGATCAGTTCGAATAAAACAGAACGCGTGCCGGGAATCAAACCCGGACTGGAACTGCCCTGTCGCGAATTTCTAACAATGAATCCCTATCATCTATTTTTTTACTTTCACTGCATGGAGGCAGTTAAGTGGTTAAAATAATAAGGATGGTCATGACGAAATACTGAGCAATTGTCCAATATTAGAGGATTAGCGCTAGTAGAATGACTGGCGTCCGGCCTATCATGTCACAATGGACATCTCTCATGAATAGATAACGGTGCTTGCTGCATAAATCATTGGGCATAAGAGATTGTCGGTGCGAGCCCTCAGGTGGCAACCTATTCGACATTGCCATAAATAGTAGAGTATCGTATCAACAAGATATGGTATGCGCGAGACGGTCTATATAGAATTACGTATAAACTTGTTGTTTTGTCGGTGTGTATATGTCGGAAAAATAATATGTGAGATTCGCGGTCGAATTTCTGCAACAAAAATAAACAACGCTCGAGTTTATCCTCCAGAGACCCATTAGCATCTGGTGTCGTTTCTATGGCATTAGTGAATTATGCCCTTACACCTCCTGATTTCCTTTGAAAATGAATTTTAATATTAATATATTATAAGTAAGGAAATGGAAAGACCCGTAATGTTGTGGGGGATGGAAGTGGCGCATTTTCAATTCAGGATTTTTTCGAAAATGTTATTAATTATTATTTATGAAATAGTCGACTAACAACTTTGTTTTTCAAATCGCAAATTATATGAAATAATATTAATGAAAGAGTCGAAAAGTATGTATTAGGAAATTGCTCTTCAATTGTTGGAACCTTTTGGCGGTGTAGTTTAGTGTCTCAACTTGCACAGTAGATTAAAAGGTATACAAAACATGAGCATGTGAGCAACCATGAATAACAAACAGAAATAAACAACAAACAGGAAAACACGATTAGAATCTGGCCAACTGCAAATGGGATTGCTAACAGATGTTCGATTTAATAATGCGTTCGTTCAACCTCCTGATACCCACTTTCCAAACGAATCTTTAATAGTAATTCCAATAATTTAATATTAGCGTGACCAACTGAAAGATGCCCTTACATAAATTATTGTTAACTATTTTGAGCGTAAAGTCGCTGATCCGGAAATCAATGATCGGTGACGCGGTCAATTGGTTCATTTTTTTCTGCATGAACGAGAACTTATAAATAGTGTAGTTCAACTCACCCGATTGACCCGCTTCATGACCCACTACATTCCACAAAGTCTCAAGAATGTATTTTACGAGAAATATAATCAACCCGCAACTAGTGCTGTACCATTTCTGACAATGTTGATGAAAAGAAGTTTCGGGAAACCCCAAGGCGAATCTTGTTATTTCGCGATTCATATTCCAAAAATTGCCCAAAATGGGTGTTCAAATTTCCTTCTTGTTATTTTGTAATTTGAATTCGCAAAGTTCATATTTTAATGCTGAGAAAATCTTAGAGAATAGGCATGTATATTGGTTTGCCCCTGGCTTGCGAGGATGCTATCGCATACAAAGCATGTTTATTTTGTTAAAATGCGTAATGAATTCACCAACGGAATATGAATCCGATAGATTCGTACTCTTACAGATCGAATAACTTTGTTTATACTTCGGTGAATGAATTAATGCTCGTAATGCATCAATAAACAACTCGAATAAATTAAAGTTAATGAAAAAACCATAAGCCTAGGACTTACAAGCCTTAATTGAAAACCGAATGTTAATGTCTAGACTGCTGCAAACCACAAGACTAGGACAAGTCAGCAACCAGTTATAAAATGCAGATAGGGATGAATCCCACTTTTGAAAACGTGGACAGAGGGCAACACCAGAATCGGTCAATTGGTTGGCGCTGAACTAATCACGATAGACCGTTATTCATCATCTTCGATTCACTCCAAACGGTAATTTATTAGCGGAAGATTCGTTGCTCATCGTCATGTCTGTGTCACTAAACCTAATTGGAATTCGTTTACGGGACCAGTGGTCCGGAATTTTTGTAACTGCACCTCGTGGATAGTCGATATTTAAACTAATAAATTTGTCGTCGAACGAGAATAAAGTCGAATAATTTAAGTATATAATTAAGCAATATTTAAGAGCTTTCTTTATTTTAATCCAATGGATTAGACATTGTTTAATGAAGACCACCAATTGGACTACTAACCTAACAAAAATTGTCGATAAGATGATTTCCAAATAGATTTTAAGTTCCAATTCATAAGAAGTGCTGCAATTAGTGACAAGCATATGTTATGTTTTTGTTCCAAAAATATATTGATCTTGAGTAAAAATTTAACCCCGGGATTCAATATTTAAATACTCGTATGTTAGATGTCATACACGTTTATGTTGTTATTTACAAAAGCAGCAGTTATTTATTTCCATACGTAAGCATAATTATTTTTATGGTCACCGTGCATATAATTGTTGAAACGATATCGAAACATTCTCATTTAGCTATCACAACCTCTAGCTTCACTAACCTCTAGTACGAGTATATATTACTTCGTATGCATGTGAGTTTAATAGTGATGCTTGAGAACCATTTAAAGAGAATGCTTTTCCATTATTGTGATTTGGATACAGGAAGAGAGGCGAAGTCAGATCGATGCTATATTGCTGCCACGCACTTCAAGTGCAATGAAATCGCCTTCACCAAATGCTAATGACCATTTTGTCAGTCGTTACATTTCTGAATACCGTTGCTCCTGCATGCCACTTTTGCCGCAACCCCTTCCACCCACTTCATTCTGGTTTCTAATTACCAGTTGAGCGATTAATCATTCTATCGATTCTTCCGCGGCGCATAGGTCTAGCTACGACGTGAATAAACGTTGGCGCTCATCTTCCTAAGACCCGGATGAATATTAGAAACCGGATGCCAGAGGCGTCTCTACAACCCAATAAAGCCGATTTTGGTGCGAAACGAGTCATGACATGTTTTACACAACAGTAATCATCTTGACTTGATGACGTCGCCAAATTAAACAGTTGATATAAGTTGCAAAAGAAAATTATTCGTAGCTAAATTCTGTATTGATTCGAATATACTAAGTAATAACTAAGAATGTGTAGATCTTATAAATAGGATATCTATAATTTATCTGTAATATTTTGGTTTTTCATTTTTTCCTTGCTCAGTTTATGTTTATTTTATATATATCTTTTCACTTTCTGATAGGTAGATTTAAGTGTTATTTGTTTTTCGTGTTCTATGTGTTATGCATTGCACATATGGTACTGGCAATTCTCATGTAGTGTATTATTAGTTCTTATAGTTAGTTTGACAGTATTCGATACTTTATTTTTATTCTGTTGCATATTTATATGTTCCATTTATCTCGGTTGAGCCCTCAAATATTGCCTTAACGATGAGAGGGCTCACAACAGTCCGCGTCTGGGAGACTTATTAATTTGATTATGTTATTTTGTTTTTAGTTCAATTTATCCAGACGTTTAATTAAAAAATAATATTGATAACTTCATCTGCTGGATGATCAGTTGGATGTTAAAAGCAATCTCGTATAAAAAAATTCTGAAGATAATAACTAGGTCAGGAGAATTTAAAGATAAATCTCTAGTTGTGCTGAGTGAGTCCTGAAACCACATAAAAGAATCACATTTCAATCTATAATGTTCGAATTTGGAGCCGATCTCAGAAGGATTTTGCTGATGCTCGAGTACTCGTATATTCGCACTTCAATGGTTGTGGGCGTGTATCTAACGTTGGGCGCTGCGTTGCGAGCAGCAATTAGGCATGGATTGTCGTTGACGTTGGCGTTTCAACGCGCGATTTAGGGACGTGTCAAGGCTCGATCCATACTTGGGTCAGATACGAAGTGCTCTATGCGGGCTGCGCAGCATTCTCGAATTTCGATAATGAAAATTGCTCTCTGCTCGACGAGACGGCGCCATTGATTTAAAGAAGATTCAGACTCTTAAATAACCTCCCTGAGACCCCGGAGGTGGATTTTGAAAATAACTCCACCACCCTCCACGAAGAAGCCTTACAATAAAAAAAAACAGTTGCGAGGATGTCAGTCTCATTCTATAGATTAGACCGGACTATCAACAATAGTTTGGAACGCAATCACTTGAAATCAATTCATTTTTGAATCCGTTTCACCGTTGGTCTTAGTTGTGTTCTTTCTTCCAGAGATAGTTTAATTGTTGAACTAATCTGATATGAAGGGCCTTCAGTAGGAATCAGTTTTCCAGGAATTTCTTTCGTCTTACAAAAAAATGCTATAAAAAAATTGTGTTGGTGACGTTAAATGGACGGGACACGTTACAGCATTATTGAGCCCTTAATACTGAGCTAAAATTCGTTCCTGTATAGATCCCGTTATGCTAATGTTCGCCTTTGTATTGTAATATATCGTATATGCATGACAAAAAGAGGGATAATAGTTTCATAGGGGTAGATGGAGGTCATCAGATAGGAAAAGTGTAAACACGCTTAACGTACGAGTAAATTGTTTGGTGACTGTTGTTCGGGAATAGGGGTTGGTCTTTTCTTTGGCCAATAATTTATGAGGGCATCTGATTTTTCTATAGAGTTGAAAACGTTTTCACCAAAAGGGCGCTTGGATCTACCGTTCGTGCTGCATATAGCGCCTCCTGATGTGCTGAATGTGAAACAATATTGTCCTAATCCAAAATTTCTGTTCATTCTTACTTTTAGGTGTTGACAATTGGGCAACATTGATTAATTATTTTGAATACAATTTGAGAGTGGTACTCAGATTGTTTCCTGGAAAAGTTGCAGGCCTAGGCACGGCCTACTAAACCCCTTTGGAAAAGTGAATAACGATTTTTTTTCTTTTACCAATTGGTGTTGCCAAACGCTATTGATCGAATGGCAAATGGAGAGAGCCCTCTAGAGATGTTTGAGTGATTATATTGACCAATTTCGACTGGCCTTTGGTGAGACGTCCCAAGTGACGATAATTTAAACCAGGTGTCGGTTCGTGACAAACGATAACCGCGCCATCCAGTGATTATAAGGAGGAGCCTATACTTCCGGTACCGACGTAGCTCATACCTGCTAGGACACACCGCAGCACATGTTAATTTGTTTTACAAACAATTAGCTTGTGCCTAGGCGTGCTCTCGGCGTGCTTAAGATATTGGGTGGTCCAATGTACTTGTTATGCATCGATCGAGTCTTTGAACTTAAGGGGAAATCTAATTAGTGGTGCACTCTTTCTTTTCTCCCCCCCCCCCAAACCCCCAATCCCAGGCCTCCCCCGACGCCATCTCTAACGTCAGTGTTAATGAAAATGATGATATGGATTGACGACGTGTCTGAGAGATAGAGACGAGACGCTGTCACGGCGAACTATGACGGCTGTCTGCCGATAGCTAAAATTAGTGTTTGCATCACCTTTTCACAAATTAAAAGGTGCAGTTTGATCACCTTCGTTTAACGAGGTCCCCAAAGTGGTGCACCTGTCGGCCTATCACGGATATACGCCAACGGGTTGATATAATACAGCACTGGTTGTTGATCACCGAAACATGTTTCACAAGTTATTCCAATTTTATCGATTGCCCGGCCAACCAGCTTCCCGCTTCACCTCTTAGTGCTCGCTTGACGTCACTTGTTCGGTGCTCGTCTTATCAA
Source organism: Mycogona germanica (assembly GCA_034698785.1). Taxonomy (NCBI): domain Eukaryota; kingdom Metazoa; phylum Arthropoda; class Diplopoda; order Chordeumatida; family Chordeumatidae; genus Mycogona; species Mycogona germanica. Next base: position 13,514 of record JAQGBY010005985.1, read on the forward strand.
TCAGTGATCTGATCCGGCTGGAGCAAGATTGCGCTAGGGCATTTGACATTGGTTGGTTGAAGTCTCGGCGTCGACAGCATATATTGCTTATATTATTACGGCTGGCGAATAACTCTTGCCAATTTGCATCCGCCGCCACTCTACATAATTCTAAAAATAACGCTGGCGGGAAAAATCCGATTCGAGCAGAAAGTAGGCCTAATGCATAATGTATTCAGTATACATTGTATGGATCGTACTGCGGTTAACTTTGTCTTGAAACTTCGTC
>JAQGBY010005986.1:0-13779 GCA_034698785.1 Mycogona germanica
CACTTGTAAACTCGATAGCGACATCTAATCAATTTGAACACCATATCCATGTTTTATACATTAGTGATGTGCTAACTTTGTCGTTGTTTTTTCCTGATTTCTGAATTTATTTCACTGGGAGGAATTATAGTGTTGGTTAGTTAAATGGTCAACAAGCGTACATAGATATCTGTAATTTATTCTATATTTCGAAGTACAGGTAGATGAATAAAATGGTGCCGAAGCACGCCGAGTTAGATATTTGGTTAAGAATAATGGAGGCTAGGATAGATCTATCCTAGCCTCCTTTTTTCTTACAGGTAGATGTCATGACATCTTCTCTTCCAGCTAACATGAATGTGACATGGTCACTGTTTTAATTAAATGTATTGGATTTTTGGTTTATCCAATGATGGATGATGGATTAGAATGCAATAGCATTCTAATTTGCACAACAATTTGATATGAAGTTGGCACAAACTCAAGTAAATGGAGTCTTCAGCAAGATAAATAAAATTGCAAGCGTCATGCTTGTACTCGTATATATCGGCACTATTAATTAATTTGGGGAAAACAACATTAAAATATAATTTCCGAAAATATATGAAACTTGAATACCCATTATAAAACAAATTTACAAATTAACAACGAAACACTCGGTTCATCTGTTCATTCGGTGCTGTCCCGAATCCACCAATTCTGATTAAGAACAAAACAAATTAATCATTAATAAGAATTTATAGCGACAGAAATTCTTCTACAACTTAAACATTTGCTGAACAGTTTAAGGCTTACCCTAAATTCAAAATATTCTGTACGAATCGTCTTTAGTCATTGGCTTCAAGTGCAGGCAGCCACTACAATCGGCGACACACCCTAGGATTTACTATTAGATATTCAATATCTGGTTGCACATGATTGAAAAAAATTCAAAACTATTTCTCGAAAATTCCAATTTCTCTTCCTCACGTTTGTTGGCCACGTCAACACCCTTGCGGAAAATTCATTGCATCGCCGAAGAGAAAATAATCTTATCTCTTGAGCCCTTATCATGCCCATAGCAAATTAAGCAGTGCTTTCAAAACTTTGTAAGATAATAACATTTAACCATCAGCCTACACAAGTGTTCCACAGTTGGAAAAACACATTCAATCTACTAACTAGACAAGGTAAACACGCTTAGATATGCGATTGTGGCGCCCCCGATAACACATAACGACGACAATATGACGACGAGAGGATTCGATTGTCATATGGTTGCCCTGAGGTCCGTCAGTGCGTACTAATTTATACCCAATATTGCATGCCAAGGGGGTAGCGACCTCTGCAGAATATGTTCCGGCGAAATGGCGATAGATCACGTGACTAGGTTAGGTGATCATATTTTTATCAGGGACAATAAATTTACTCAATGATTAGTGTGCAAGTGGCTGAATGGTTAAGGCCATGGACTACAGGCTGAATGGTCGTGTTTGTTCATGCCTTAATTGCATGGACAAATTTTTTCTTCAAAAACTACGAATTTCACGATAACTTTGAACTTTTTTGTTTTACTTGTTTATCAACAGGACCAAAACACATTTTAATGAATCTATTTGATAAAAATATGAAAATTATTTTCAAAAAAATATTATATTTTTCTAATTTATTACGAATGTTTATAAAAGAAACGATTTTATATCCGAGAATGCGACATCTTGGCACCATTGTCAATTTGAGCGCACTCTAGTGGGGGACAGTGCAATTAACTGGTGGACAAATTTCAAGATGGCGGTGCTGATGGTGACGGCCATCTTGAACACACTAGTCACTAGCTGAACTAGCGATTTTGCGCAACAGCCGCCATAACAGAGAATAGGCTTGATATCTCGACTTTGATGATGCAAGTTCACTTATAAAAAGTGCAAAGTAATTTAACATGTAAGTGCAACGCCACCACGTTAAGAAAAGGGGAATCCCAAGCTTACCATTATCCATTATCATGAAATTTAAACGCAGCCATCGGTTTTAACTTTTCCTGAAATGGCGACGAGTCCCGACGACGAAATTCGAAATTGCACGTACTTCCCTTGCATAATAAACAATTTAATAAAAATTGGACTTAGGTGAACTTATTTAGATAATTTTTCTAAACTTTGAAAAGTAATATTCGAGCATATAAAGGACTTTAAAGCTGATATCACTCACACACACACACACACACCAAAAAAACGTTTTCAACGGTGTAATGGTAATTATTTTAATAAATGCGTTGCCTTCCAAAAGTGGCGTGTTTTGAAGCAAAAAAGGAAACACACATAATGAACACGAAATGATTTTTTTTCAAATATTTTTGAATTAATGAGCGGATACATTTCTTTTTAGAGATGCACAGTACAAGTATAGATAAGACATACATGACTCAAATTGAAAATCATTAGAATATAAATGAATTTCTCTTGCGGCCAGTAGTAGTGTCTGAGGTCAAACACACCAGTTGGCGATAGCCAAGGGGAAAAACCGAGGGAAAATCCCTGTTGTTGATTTTTAATCACTCGAGCGGAGCATTCACCTGAACTCCCAATAAGATAAGGCATTGTTACCAGTAATTATTCACGTGTATTTCGAGAGACATACTCGTATGAATAATTTCAGGTCTATCTATTCAAATAATTTGGAAGTAATCTGACCGACATATTTATCACTTACAGTACATACATCTTTACATATACAGTCATTAAATACAGTATATTCTGAATGATGCTGCATGAATTTGATGGAATAATAAAAAACCCATTTTTATTCTTTTAATTTTCTATTATCACTAAACTCACTATTTGAAGGTTACTGTTTACGGCAGCTGCGTCATCCTTTCGCGGCTTATCGAACAAATTCTTAGTTTACAAGTGATGCCGCCCTCTCCAATCCTTATGGGAGAGGGGGCATTACCAATTTAGGTGCCGCCGATGGAAATGACAAAGAAAAACGTAATTCTAACTTCACCCAAAACAGGAAAAAATAAAATAAAATGCACGACGACACCCACCTCGATTGGTATCGAACCTCATACGCAAGGAGGGCGTTTCAGATATAGATAAATGTTGGTGAGGCTCAGGCGATACCGAGAATTGTTTACGACAGATAACGATGGCTATCACGCCTAAAATTTGAAGCAAAGCACACCTTTCGCAGCAGCAACGGTGACGACCGACAATCACAAAACGCGTTAACATTAAATTTACTCGACAAAGTACTATTACAAGGAAATCAATCCGAAGAAAAAAATCTAGTCGGGTAAACATTTGCAGTGCATGTAAATTGGAAGAATTTCGACTGAGCTCGTCAGATGTGAACGAGGAAAAAAAAGTTTGGTGGTTGGATGACATACATCGGATAGGACAAAAGTGGCTGAAAGGAAATCCTCTCGCTCGCACTGCTTTACGTAACAAAGTTATTATTGCAAATACGTAATTGCTTAACGGAACTAATTGGCTACACGGTCAGAACCGAGACGCAACAACAATAGACAGCGGCAAGCAGAAAACAAAAAAGTTACACAATTGGTGCGGTGCGCACAGCCCGTGTGAGTTCATACTGATCATTCTTGGCTCTACCAGTGCCTCAAACAGAGCACAAAAAAGAATCTAGAAAAGTTCTATACAACATTGGCAATATACATGTATGTTCAGACAATGGACGGACTTGATATACCAGAATCGGGGAGACAAACGTCGGCAGACGCAATAGAATCGAGTGAACCAGATACGGACGAACAAACAACACCGAAAACTCTTTCAAAAATCGATTTTGAGGAACAACCACGAGTCGTGAAGGATGGTTATAAAGAACCGAGAGTTCCATTGTCTGAAGGCTTTTTGAATGTGGAGACATCGAGGGGTCTGAAAATGTCGGACGTCCCAACGAGACAGGACAGAGAATCCAGAGGGTCACAGCCCGATTCGACCTACGTCAGACCGGAGGTGGCGCTGGCAACCGGAAACGACGTGGCCACGACTGAGATGGCCTTCGACATATTCGTGCAACGTTACGCCCATCTGCTGCGAGGACTGGATGAACAGGATTATTCTGAGCAGCAGGTCACCGAAGCACTGGACGACAACTTCCGGTTACTCGGGCACCAGATTGTCCAGAGCCGGGTGTCCATTCTGAAGAGGTTAGCTGATCCCAATTTACAATTGATGGCCAAAGGCCTGGAGGAGAGTTATACTGAAGCATCCAGACACCTTTTGGAGGCTGGCACAGGCTGCGACTTCAATTGCCAGTTGAAGGACCTGGACAATCCCGTATGCCCAACCGACAGCGCCCATTTTGGATCTCTCTTCGAATATGCATTACACGCCAATGACGTACGAATGGCCAGAACCGTTCTGCAGCTCTATCACCCATCTGCCTTGGAGTCTCACATGAACAACAAAGAAATTGATGCCGATGTTGAATTCAATCATACTGAAGTCAAGATATCAGATCACCAAACCGATACACTATTACAGATCAATGAATTGTGCAGGAAATGGGCCATCACCGACGTTGAAATATCTCCAGACATGGTAGACGGACTGCAGGATGTGTTCAACAGTTTTAGAACCAAAAATACTGACATTTCCATTAAACCAAAGGAAGAGAAACAAGATGTGAAGGAAGCATCCACATCCATTACAGAAATCGATGTGCATAACGTATCAAATGCTGCAACCGGAAGCAGTTGGCGACGTCCCAGACATGTGAGAACATCACCTGCTATGTTCCCCGACAAAATTCAAGATTTCACTAGTGAACATATTGATAGTGAAAACAATTACTGTCATGTCTCAAATGACTTTGCACCTAGTTTTCTCCCAACCTCGTGGCGCTCTGGTACATATCCATCCTGTACCGATTCCCCGTTAGTTACCACTGCCCCATCACCAACCACAACCGTGGCCAATACAGCCACTGATGATCCCTCTAATACGATCTCATTGGACAGCATTGGCCAATGGAGCAGAGGTCCACGAAATCTCGCCTCACCTTTGACGTACCAATGTAATGCACAACCGAAACTTGATAATGATGATACACTCGAGGTGATCTTGCTGGGCGATTCAATTGTGCGGGGAGTGAGACCACTGCTGAATGGACCAAGCATCACATGGTGCTACCCGGGCATATCTGTCGAGCGACTGACTTCACGTATTCGCTTTGTGCTTGGCGGAACCACCGGAAGCGTGAATACCAGGAGTGACCAACCCACTGTGGTTGTCTTGCACGTGGGCACAAACGATCTGGGCCTCTTGCACACGGAAGAGATGATGTGTCAACTATTGAAATTAATACGAGAAGTGCGATCAGTGCTCCCTAGTGCTCGTGTGGTGGTGTCCGCAGTGCTTCAACGTTTCGACCATCCGGCATCCTGGCGCGGTCCCCAACTAGGCTACCGGGATGACGTGAGGGTGGGCTGGACTCATAAGGTGGCCGAGGTGGTGCAGGAGACGCGCGCGCTTTGTGTGCGGGAGTCAGTGCAATTTGTGGATGCGGGTGACGCTCTCTCCAGGAACGTCAGTAACAATTATTATGGGAATGGTCTGCATCTGAGCAAGGAGGGATCCGCAATTATGAGTGCCGTCCTTCACCAGACTGTTTGCAGGGTACTGCAGATGTGATAGAATCATGCAATTGATGAATGAAGTATTCTAAGGAGTGCAAAGATTTTTTGCAGCGCTCATATAATCAAAACAATATAAATGAAAACAAAATTAGAACTTGCGTATTTCCGAAAGGAAATAATCGAATAAAAATGTATATGATTTATATATGATGGAAAATGAAACATTACAAATATAAATTATGTTATTGATAATACGTCAAGAGCAAGATAAATACGGAGTACGTTTGCACGGCCACACACAGTTGAATGAAAGTCTAGTCATACACCCAGTATATATACAATACAAGCAAAAATGCTCAATTAATCTTAACCTTAATGGAGAACAAATACGGGACAGAAACCAAGGAAACTTGACGAGTTGGCGAGACTCCTTAAATAAAAATACATAAGCTGTAATTTGTACGTTTGAAGTTAAGAGTTAAAGAGCCATGAGTTAAAGACCTTTATTATAGGGTTATGACGAAGGTAAAGGGTGATTTCTTTAACTACATGCTTCACAAATTACAGTTTATTTATTTATATTTATGGTGTCTCGCTAACTTGTCGTCGAGTTTCCACGGTCTCTGTCCAATATTTGTATGTACGTTTGTTTCAATAAAATTTTGCATTCATCATCAATTTTTACACATTTTTCGACAATGGTTATTTTAAGGCGATGCCGGCAATATTCATTACTCGAATGTTATGCGTTTACTGATTAACCTTAATGGCTTTACAGTTTATCATTGGTGTTAACGCTACTTCAATAAATGTTGCCAATTTTCGAGAAATCGTTAAGTTATGGAATGTCAAACTCAAAAGCATAAATAATGTATTATAACCATCTTAATGTGTCGATAAACAATTTGTAAATCCGCAAAGTAGGTCAGCATACTCATTCGATTGAAACATTAACCACTTGTCAGATAACTAGGTAGTTAAGTGGTTTCTTTTTATTTACTACAAATTACAGCGTACCAGAAGTTACCTTATTCAAGGAGTTTGCTGGTCATACTCACAAAGACTAATTAAAAAGATGAATTGCAGTTTGTGAAAGATCAAGTTGTTTATTATTGAATAGGGATTGATTAATATAAATTGTTTGCCAAAATTCCACAAGTTGTAAAATAAAAATTTTAAAATTGCATTATTGTGGACGGTTAACTTTATGTAAACTAACATATTAATTATTTGCACCACTCTTTGAATTGTTAAATTCAGTTGCCATGATCACGAAATTACTAACACGGGAACAATTAACTTATTAAATGGTTGTTCGATAAATTGTGGTTCGGCGGTCCCGGGTTCGATTCCCGGCGCGGGCCTCGATTATTCGATCCCGGGGTACTGGTGAAAATGTGCCTCTCATATAGTACCAAATCACTGAGAGGCGTGCAGAATCTTCCTGTTGTGATATACACTTCAGTGAATAAAAATAAAAATTGGCAAACCATTCTCGCACTCTTTTCTTTAGGGGCGTTGTTGTCGAACGTTTTTTGAATATTTTCAGTTGGCTCTTTATGCGTGCCAGAAGTCGAAAATCCCGTTTATTCGTCGTTGCTTAAAAGGGCTGCAATAAGAAGAAAGAACTTAAAATTACCAATTTTTTTATTAAATAATAAAAGAGTAGATGTCCCTGCACAAAATGATGTAACACATGTCCTAGAAATTGCTACTAAAGTATTTTATTTTTCAATCGTAAGTCGGGCAATGCAAAAACGGCGGGAACTTGCAACATACCCCAATAGTTTGACACACCTGTTTTACACTTAACGCGAAGATTGAAATAATCAACTTAAACCGCTCTGCCTTTCATCCCTTCATATGTACAGGGTAATCTAGACTCAACCAGCCACTAACGCTTCCCGGCGCGAAAGGCAATCGAAATATTGCCCAATTACGGGAGTATTTATTATTTTAGTAGCTTCAGCTTTTTACTAGTGCAGGTGTAAATTCTTTAATAAGATAGCTGCAAAGCTCTCGAGTCTTGGCCACACCTTTTGTTGCCTTCAAACATGTTTCGAATTTTTTTTTGTTTCCAAGCGACACACAAAACGAATGTTTTGCGACAAACGCAATTTCAGGTTAAAGTGAGCTAACACAATTAGCAGCTGATCGGTGCGAGATAAGGCTACATGTTACACTCTGTATTTGGAAGAAAATCTTAACGCTCAAATCTTCACCTTATTATTCGCACTTTTTTCTATACGACCGTTTTTTCTCTCTATACGTAGACTTAATTGAGTGGGATTTAGCTATAGTTTAGAAACAATGGCTATTGTTGTTTTTCTTCTTTTCGTTGGGAAGACTTACTCTAACTTCTTAACAGCCTTTACTTGTTCGAATATTTCAAGTGTGCCATAAATACATTCTGTACGGACAGTATAAATAAATTGGCCATCACCATTGGTATTCAAAGTTGTGTAACAGTTTAATAAAATGGCTATTGCATCTAAAGCGAAACAGCAGCATTTTGGAGCGTGAAATATTATTATTTATGATCAAGAAAATTTAAATAGTTGCCAAAAAATGACACACAACTTCGGTTTTCAGCATTTGGGGTGATTAAGAGCCACTTGCGGTGTACAACCGCAACCTGTTATCACCTGTCAAATGATGAAATGAGCGCCACCATTGTTGTAGCGTCCACAAAAAAAGATCGGGCAATTTTGTTTGAAAAAATTTCTAAAATAAAAAGGTGTTTTGTGATTTCTACCAACTGATAAAAATTACTATTATAATATTGAAAGATTAAAAAATATACAACGTATCTGCATAATGGAAGAAGTATGTCAAGCGTGGCTACACAATTTGATACACTAGCAAGTTTATTGTTTATTGCGAATTTTCCACTCAGTGCTCAAAGACCTAAATGTATTGGATATTAAAACTGAATTTGGACCATGAGCTAAATTTGTAGACAGGTTTCATTAAAAAAGTTAAACATTTTTACCGATTTGGGCTAATATAAATCAATAGACACTCAGCTACGAATTGAAATTGTCTCTTCAGTAGTGACACAACCTAGGGATTTCACAAGAACAACGAGTTTTTCTAGAAGTGCTTGGACCTTCCCACTTTTAACGAACCTTCCAGCGCTATACCCACCAATAACAGAAAGTTACAATAGTATTACACTTCTCACAATGGCAATCTGTTCACACAAAACGATATCAAACGGTTACGTGGGTGCAACTTCTTTTTCTAATGGATTTAAAATAAAAGTAGATTAATAATATGAATTTCGAAACAGATAAGACAATTTTAATGTGAACGACATGCATGAGTGCGCGCTTTTGCCGATGACGACGTTGGTGTCCCTTTTTGCGAGCGGATTCGTAGGTATCGTAGCCTTGTACTGCATTTAAAAGAATTTGACATCACGTATAGCTAATAGGAAGTAGATACCACTTAATATACAGTTATGCATGAATTGCTCCCAAATTGTCAAGGGAATCTGCATAGGAATATTTTAAGCGCATTTGACAGCTGACGGCAATAAATCATAAACAATCCTTGAACAATAATTAAACACGGCTTTGCAAAAACCCCGACTATTAAATTTTGAATACCGATACGTATCGAGAAGCAACATTGCACCTTCTTCACATTCCACATGAAAAGTTCCCAACATACCCCTTTTTTCGGTATCTCCGCATATTCAGTGGTGTACATACTTTTTGAGTTATACCCCAAATATGGAATACATGCAATGATGTACCTTCATTTCCTGTCTATAACCTCCGCAAATATACTGCGAAGGATACAACAGAAAACGTATTGTTTAACTGCATCATCAGCTTTTGGAAACGTATTGTTTAACTGCATCATCAGCTTTTGGCTGGTAAAGCGCCAACAGCGATAACAAATATTAATACAATGTTGAACATATCGTGATTCGAATTTAGAGATAATCAGGATCCTCCACTTTATAGATTTTACGATGTTCCGATTTGTGCCACAGAATTATGTGTAATTCTGAACTGACTTCTTCAGTATATGATGACTACCTATCATTCGGGGATGGTCAGGGATGGCACGAATCACGACGCATCACTGTTTGAAAACTTCTGATCTCCAAGCGATGCGGTAAAGGAGTAAAAAAAAGGCGACCGTTCTCGGCTCAATCGACTTATTAAGTGGCCAGCAGCGACACCTTGAAATGCTTTTACTCTACCTTCAACGGCGAGATGAATTTTAATTAGTTTTCGACAAGTGATGAATTTGAAAATCGTGCTCAACGTCTTTAATAAATTCTCGGAAGATTAATATTTATCGTCCCTTTCTCGAAACTCCAGAGGCAACTTACCGTAACTAAGGCCTTCGCCTGATGGGTGAACTTCAAAAGAAGTTCACCCATCAGGTCACATTAAAAGAAGATGGATGGGACGACTAATTAATAAAACGATTAATAAAAGATTGTGCTAAAGTATTGAAACACTATTCTCTGAGCAGAATCCCCAGGCGTGCGGGGCATAAAACCGAGTTTTGAAAGGGAAGGAAACTCAATTAAAATTCTTTAAATTTAATTTCAATTAGATTTTCAATTATTGGTGGTAATTGTAAGAAATGTGATTTTTCACTATTTAAATATTGTGTCACTCAGAATCTGGTTATCAAAGCCAGACTATTTTCATATCGAGTTATTTTCATGCTTCCATGTCGATGCTAACGTTCGCTGTAAAACAGCCAACAATTCGCGAAAGCCACTACAACTAGAATAGGATGCATAGAACACTTCACACTTGTCAGCTTTCGTTCAACGAGGAAAGTCTCATTACCTGAACAATTAAAACAAAAAATAGGTCTTTGCCTGACAAAAGAATAAATCTCTTGAGTAAATCTGCATATCGGCGAGACATTTGACCGATTTAAGATGTGTCCCGAGCATAGTGATTAAGCACAAAGAAAGGTACAGAAACGCCTGTAGTGCAGAGACTACAGTGATATAAAATTTAAAAAAAAATATAAGAAGTAACTCTTTCCACCATGCGAACATTCGATACATTTGAGCGACGAAAAACAAACAGAAAAAGAAAAATCCAATTTACGAAAATAATTAACGTCATTTCACTTCAAGTGAAATCCGCGTTGGATGTCTGAAAATGACTTGGGGCGTGGCGGACGAAATTGAATCATTTTGTTTCTTGTATTGTTGACGACAGTTTTAATGTTACTCGACGACACCTATTGGCGAAGCAACATTTGATGCAGTGAGGGCGTTTCATAAACCAAAACCCTAGAAGCATAGGGGAGGTGAAGAAGTTAAAGAAAATTATGGCTGTTAATTTTATGCGCACGCTGCGTTACGAATATTGAAAAGTTACAACAATGTTGAGTTAAATCTGCGCGAAGCGCTATTTATATTGTTGATTATTTTATTTTGTATATTATTTTATGTTGAATGTCTAAACGCACCCTGCCCAAACTTCTGTAGGTTCAGCATGCTTGGCTGACAACAAAGAGATAAGTGCACGCGACTATAAATTGAAGAAAAACATGTGTGGGCTGACCCCGCCTTGAGCCACGTAATGTGGCACCGGCCGCACAAGGCAGTGTTGCCGGTGTGACGTTTGCGACTATCGAACTTCTAAGAATCGATAACAATTGGCACAATTTCCGAGGAAAAAAGCGCTGTTCCAAATCACTTTATTTATACTCTTGGATCATCAAGAATGCTCCTAACTAATAAATAAAACTTGATGGAAAAGTTCAGAAAATCGTGCCCTTTTCTCCTTGAATCGAATTTCTTTTTTTCCCCAGCACGAATAGCATTTTATACAGTGAATTTCTGCCGTTGTCCAGTCCTTTTCTGGCAAAATTTTCATTCATAATGAAATAATGCGTGCTACACGTAATCATAAACATAATTTCACGTAAAAAATTCGTAAACATTTTTAAAAAAATGTGCGTTGCAAGCCTGCAGGCTTATAACTGACCCCACTGTAACTGACAGATTAAATTATCTTGCTATCGTATCTATCGGACAAAACTTAATTCTTAGTTTAAGCATAAGAGAACAAACACGGGACAGAGCCGTGGAAAATCGACGAGGCTCAATGTCGTCGATCTTCCACGCCTATTCCCCCTTATTTTACATTTTTCGTTTTTACATATTACATTTTTAAAAACATATTTTAAGGCCTGTAATTGCTATTACTAAATTCATATACTTTATTGTTAACTTCTTAGTTTGTTTACTTAAATATCCTATTTGTGATTTTATTTTATTATCAAACTCGTTCAAAAAGATGTGACTTGTGCCGTAACACCAGGTGACGCCACCAACGGTCGCTGATCTCTCGCTCTGCCATCTCGCGGCAAACTAGGGCAAATCCCATCCCTCCCCACGCGCTAACGATGCACGCTCGCAGGTGGCTCACAGGAAGTTACCTGTTGGAAGGCGATGACCAATGATGACGTGTTTGCGCGCGCGAATAGGACGAGAACGAGCGAACCACCTTGCCAAGGACGATCGCGCGCAAGGTTAGCGGCTACCGAAACAGAAACTGTCGATTCGCAGTCACTAACCAGTAGGTTCGCTCCATTCCCCCGCTGGAAACAAAAAACCTCCTTTCTTAAAAAAAAAGAAAAAGTAGGTAGATTTTAATGACGCAACGGTTGTCGTCATTTCCATCATCTTTACCGCAAGATTTCTTCATTTCTTCAGCACGCACGAATTAAAAAACATAATTTACGATTGCGGACAATTATTTTATTACGAATCTATGAATGAGCGGGTTTGTGGTACAAAAACAAAATGCACAATTCTGAAAGAAAATCTACAAAACGATCAAGATGTCTTTTCAAGATGTGAAAACACATGACCAGACATGTTAACTGTAACACAAAGGAATAATGCAATTTTGCCAGATAGAAACCTGATTTTGATTTTGGAGAGTAAATAAATGCTAATAAGAAAAAGCGAATTCCAACGTTTACAGACACACCTGATATGTCGTTCGGAATGTCTTCAATAGACATTCCGCTACCATGCATGAATAGGATTAGTCACTCCATCACATGCTTTCCAATGCTCGGGCAATTGTATATGAGTTTATATTGAATACGTATCTGGGACAGTTACCTAATAGACCCAGTAACACTAGACTGGCCATTAACAATCGACGTAGGTTAGGCGTGTGGCACGAGAGACGGCGTTCGTTTGTCGAGTGCGATCGTGGCTGACCCACACCTGCTTGCTGCCTGCAGGAGCGCGTTATCGCGGCCACTTTCACTTTTGTTACGGACGCGCTATTGCCGCATGCCACACACGGCAAGGCAGCCCGCTTCGTGCCACTACCCCGACGTAAACACAGAAGTACTCCTCTTAAGACCATCGGCACAACCACTTCGCCATTCCGTGACAGGGACGCACATGATGACACATATTGAGGATGTTTAGAAATCAGTGGGAGTTTTTCATCTGCTGTTAATGGTTAAGCTTGAATAAAAAATGTCTTGAATAGCTTTTGAAGAGACGGGAGAGTGCCGGACGAGAAAGACGAACAGAGTGGCGAGATTATTTTAAAATTATTATTAATTTCGCTCCAAAGTCTCCGTCATGTCAACGAAATATTTTTCAAATATTTTAAAACTCCGTTTCCTTACGTCCATTAGCAATGACGTAACAAAACTGGTCTTTAATCTATTTTATTTCATTTATTTTATTTATTCCGTTTTACAATTTAAAAATTTAATCTGTTTAAAACACAAAAGCATTTTTATCCTGAATTGGTTAAATACCTGTCTCATGTATTGCTCGGTTTACAAATGAAAAATATTGAAATATAACTGGCAGCATTGGTGGCCCGTGATAGAGACAGCGCCATTTTGGAGAAGTAGAGACGTCATATTTAAATTTTTTGGCGAAGCATTATTTAAAAAAAACTAAATGGCTAATTTGTAGAGAAATATTTACTCAAATCGAGATCTGAAATTACTTGCGCTCGACTACAAAATTGAGGAACTCACTACAGCTCAAATTTTATTCAATTTCGTCAAGCTGTTCGTAAGTAAACATTGAAACAGACAGATTAAAAAAAGCATTATAAAAAGCGAACATTTAGGATTATTATTTTAGTTGAACTAATAAATTAGCGCAAAACGCGGAAACTGATGCACACAAACCAAATGATGATTAACTCCAAAAATATTAACTAAAATTCAACTAAAAT
>JAQGBY010005987.1:0-13777 GCA_034698785.1 Mycogona germanica
TCACATTTAACGTTTGCGTTTATCGCGTGTCATCGTTCAAACGTAAAATAGCCGGTAAATTTAAACAATTAATTTTGCATTTCATTGGTGGTTACTGTAAACCCAGGCAAAGCCGGGAACCCCTCTTGTATATATATAATATCGGTCCTCCAAAATTAAAAGCGATAGTAAACTACGCCATATTTAAAAAAATCACTAATGTGCTTTTTATTTAAAAAAAACCTCTTTATGACGCCCCAATCATATATTTTTCTAGGCAAAGAATCACTTCATCCGGTATCGTTAGTTCACCGCCGAATAGTTCACAACTACTGATGATCACTTCAGCTTTCGGTAATTCTAAAGTTCACAAATGTCTGGCTTTTTTAAAGTCTACGTGTATGCTCGCACCATTAATTACCCCACCGTGCACCATGTGAACCACTACATACATGCTCGCAATCTTAACTGACCGGCGTCCATTGATTCTGTAATATTTTTGCTTATCCAAATCAGCAGAAGTGAACAAACACGGGACAGAGCCAAGTAAAATCGACAAGCTGGCGAGGCTCCATAAATAAATTAATTGAATTTTGTAAAACGTACTTTTCTTTTATTTTATGAAGCCTCGCCAGCTCGTCGTCGATTTTATATGACTCTGTCCTTTGTCAGCTTAAACATTTCATCGTCGACTTTTCACATACTTTTCGTGTTGTGTGGTTATTTTAAGGCGCTGCCTGTAGTAGCCATCACTCGATTGGTGTGCCTTAATTATTGTTATTATTAAATCACATCTCATTAACTCACCAACACAAAGACCTGGAATAAGTTTAGTTCTCCCCCGTAGAATTTGGGGCACTACATATCTAGTGCAAATTTCATGACACTGCTACACAATGCCACACTATCTAAGAAAACAACTCTTGTAGTAAGATTGTTTTTTGTGAACTCAACAGACGCAATGATGTTTCAGCGACGTCACTTCCGAAAAATGCGGTGGGCATTTTAACTTCCGCTCTCTCAACATGATCTACTCTGAGCTGCCGCCACACTCGGGAAGACAAAGGCAAATTTGTGACGTCACGCCCACCAGATGGAGGGCTGGCTCTTATTATGCGCCAGCTAATACGTAGTACACATTAACTACAAGCAGTCGGATTCAATTTCCACAGCTGTTCGGCACCAAATCGGATAAAAACAAATTACTCGCGAATTACGGGGTAATGCCAGCTGAGCCTATATCGGTGGTCCAAAACCTCCCAACTAAACCCGTCCATTTTTGCTGGAAGCACCGAGCACAATCTATCGTGATCAGAAATATTCGGCAGATGAAATCAACTGTCTAATCTTCCCCAAGCCCACCACCAACACGAACATAGCCTTTCAAAACAAGAGGCATGCACACTGCAATAACAATTTTAAAAGGTGAATGGATAGAAATAGGGGGAGGGGGTCTTTCACTCACTCAGAAGAGGAGCTAACACGCCCCCCCCCCCCCTCCCTCAAACTTGCATTCTCTACCATCTCCCCCCTCCCCCTCCCGCTCCCGGAATTTCCTTAATGGCTTACCTCGCAATTTCGGTGCGAACAGAAATGTTAAATAAACTTGTCTATACGTCACTTGCAACGGAAAACATTGTCGACACGACGGGGCTAGGAATGAACCATAGATACGTAGCGAGTAGATTGAGTATAGGCCATTAGTCGAGACTTGTTTGGAACCATCTGGGTTTCAATTGTAACGGACGCCTGCCACCAAAAACAAGCCAGGTTGCTCGGAGATTTGGAGCAGACACAATTTTTTATTTTTTTATGGATAATCGTCAAGGCATGGCACAATTCGGAAGACCAGACGAGGCTGGGATCAGGAGTTCAAAGAAAGCCAGGTATTTGAATCACATCAACCCCGTCTGTCCTTCCCCAACAGACTTCTAGTGTCTGTACCACTTAAATTTCTTTGTCGAGAAGTCAAACGAGAAGAGAACGAAAAAATTATTTTATTGGAATGAACGCGCCGCATCCCCGAATGGTGGTGGGAAGCGGCAATAAAAATTGCGAAGAAAAACACAATAAAAGCGACGCCATAAAACGCATACATGTTTGTGTGTGGACGCCACCAGAGAGCGCGCGCGTACACGCGGATTCAGAACTACAGAGTTCTTTACAATTAAAAAGTATAAAACCAACACCGCAAACACATTTGAATCGTTTGCACACCTAATCCTGATTATCGTTACGTAATTCAAGATTTCCAATTGTTATTGCTCGACAGCTACAATTACAACATTGAAAATTTGATATTAGGTAACGTGATATGTGCTAATTAATCAAATAGCGGGGGGGTACTTGGTTAGGCAGATACAGACACTGGTTACAGAACCGACGCTACCAGAAGAAAGCGCCTGCGATATCTCAAATTTCCCAAAATGTCAATGACAATTGAGATCTCGCAAGCATTCTCAAGAGGTCACAAGTGAAACAAGGGTACCAGGATCTAACGTATCCTGATTACAATTACAATTACAATATGTACCCACAAGCAGCCGCCAAGAGAGGGGCCTATGGCGGGGATCGAACGACCAGTTGTCTCTGAGATATTTGTTAAGGAGGTCCAGAACTAGAACTAGAACCACCCAGGAGGCGACCTGGTAATTTTGCCTAGCCCAGGCTTAGTATAAGCTACCTAGGTAGGGATCTTTAACGTGTACCTGACATCGTACAGGCACGGCTCCCACGGCTTTACTTCCATTTCGAAGGAAGGCGCGTTAAGGAAGTCCGATTAGTGCAGCCGTTTGACTATTTCTTCGCCAGATCTTGGAGATGCCATTTTCCGAATTTCAAAGCGTGTTTCTATTTATAATATTTAAATAATTAAGATGAAACTATTGGTTTAATTCTCAACTAATTCAAAGATTTGATGCGCTTAATTGTAATCCTAATGTCATGGAAAATCTTTATTTCGTCTGGCACCATTACGTTTAACGTTTTCGCCGCAAAAAAGGCACAAATACGATTGGATTTCACTAACTGTCGGAATATTTTGGCAATATTTTGTTAATAAAACAAGTGTTTTGTTTTAATGGCCTTGAACACAACTGGGCGCATAATTTTATCCCCAAATCCATGGCAGAATTTCTCACTTTGGTATTTGCTCACGCGGATGGTGCCGGGATAAGAGAGCCGAAGAGGAGGGAAGCCCCCGGAGGGCATTTCGAGGGGAAGGGGATAACGAGTGGTTTTGCCGAAATAAGCAATAGGCACACACACACACACACGAGAAAAAAGTGGGGTAAACAATATAAACCACGAAACGATCTGTGGAATTTAGCGAAAAACGTGCGACCGACATTACCCCCTCCCTTGGCGGAACGGGGGGGGATACGCTCCAAAAGAACACCCAAAACGCGAGCGAGAAAGGCGAGGTCGACAGCCGCGAACCACAACTGCTCCCCGTATAATAACACAGGATCCCCTTAATCCTCCTCCCTCTTCCCCTTAAATCCTGGTCCAGCCCATCTGCTGCGAACCGTCTCCAATTTTAAAAGATCCAAAAATAGAAGGCGGTCGGTCAGTGGTGAAGCACTCCACACGGTTGTCGGGTCGAGGGGTGCGAATTAATTAAGTGACCACTTACTCGTCCTCGTCCCCTTAACCCCCTTAAACATCCCTTTCCCCCCGCACACACACACACCTTCACCAGCTCAGTTTTACCTGCACTCGTGTGTGCAGGTACGCGCTGAAAAATATGAAACTGATCAGATTACAGGCACTGACACCTCTAACGAAATTCGTCCCGGTTATTCTCTTCGCGATTCTGCCATGGGTTTGATATAGGATTTCAATCATTGTCAACACAATTGGCAGCAGGTAACAATCATAGGTGTTCGCTGCTCAATTATTCGTCCTCGCGCTGTTATAACTTCAATTCATATGTGAATTCCGTCCCCCCCCCCTCTCCCCCTTAGCAATTTGCAGCGCCGAACGGCGTCCAACTATAACAATAGCCAGCAATTTGGGGCCACATTTTGGTCTTTCAAAGTTGATCCTTAACATCAAATTGCGTCATCTGCGCATGCGCACAATCCACAATTCCACTCAATCGATGGTTTTGAGGGAAAAGTGCATTTTCGTCATGAATTTGACCGCTGAAACAAGTTGAGGAATCAACTTCGATTTATGGTCGCCTCTCGATTATGAGTCCCCAATTTCAGTATTTGAGAATCACTGCGACCACGAAAAAAGGCACAATGATGATTCAGCTGTTTCAGTGAAATAAAGTTGGACTAATATTTGCAAAAATCACATTCACTTACCTCGCTAAACTCAATCATAATCCATAAAACTCACAATTATACTACATTTATTTACAAATAATTGGAACTATTTGGCGGTTAATACGTGCGAACGTAGTCAGTCAATGAGATTTATGCAAATAGAATTAAAATTGTATTTCCAATTGTATTTCACTATAATTGGCACGCCACAAGATAGCCGTGCCCATCTAGTATCTAGCACTTATTGCAATATTGTTGGTTTTTATATAAAAGCGCTTTTAAAAAGGGCCGCACAAAACCTCGATATTACCCAAAATCGCCGAATCGATCATAAAATCGACATAATCGAGTGGCTCGATATTATCGATGCAGACGATAATCAATTTGAGAATTGACGGTCAAATTCAGCATTTGATGATCAACTTGGTGATGACGAACACCAATTGGTTTTCAGAAATCCTCAGTTGAGAACTTGATTTTCCCAGGAGTTGCGCCGAAGTTGATTTTGATTTTGAGAAAGACCAAAATGCGCACCCAGTTCTGAAATGTGGAAAATGGAAGCGAGACACCGCCGCCAGATTCGTTTCACCATTCCGAGAATCTCCTCCACGACTCCCCTCACGTCATTCGACGAATAATTCCTGTGATTTCGTATTCGCCGATTTCCAAGCAATTAAAATCGAAAAATCTGGCGTGCGCATATTTTGACGAACGAGCGAAACACACCCTCTGCCCCGCCAAAAAACTATCACCCTATCTTTCTCTCATCGGTCCACAATCCGTCCGCTCCACTGACCCCCTATTGACAAAGAGCCCATCCCCATAAAAACAACTCCCACCGCCCACCCCTTAAAGGCCACACTCACAGACAACGGTACACGAGACGCGCGGCTTTCCCTTCACAGTAAACGGTTCTCACGGTGCGCCGCTTCGTTCTAACACCACGGTACACGCGCTCGTACACTGGAAATCGAGACGACTTAAAATTAAGTCACAGAGACGACTAATTCTGCCATTTCTAGGGTCTCGTGTTAGCTGACGCTGGTGCCCAGTTTGATGGCGTCTTTACCATCATACTATCATATTCTCGCTATGACTGTGGGGGGGGATACAAAATGAAATAGCTGAGAACACTACAAAGTACAAGTTGTTGAACAAAACGATAGTTTAATCTCTGTTCATAAGCTCACGTAACCAATGTACGATATCAAGAGATATAGATATAATCCTACCACATCCTGGTCCTGGGTTTTGCCCTTTATTTTATAATGTACGATATGACTCCCCCGATGCCCGAATCAACTATTCCCTAAAAATGACTTTCTTTTTCAAAATTATGCTTACTATCCACTTTTTCTATCCAGTTTATTGAAAAAAAAAAAATTGAAAACTGCACAACCACTACTACAACCAAGAAAATTCAGCGAACTAATACATTCATCGAATCGAAAGTTCAACGAATAGTGGTAATTAAATTCTAAACCTAGACGTTCTGCGCCAGTATAACTCACAAGTGAAGTTATACGCAACAATTCAGTTCACTAAGATGGTGGAAATTGCGGAACAGCAATTTGAAAGTCGGCAACGAAGATAGTTTAAAATTTAACATATCTTCTCGAAGATAAATTAAGAAATTGAAATTTGTGAAACATAACAGACAAACATATAGATATATAGAGAACTATATCTTCAGAGATACGGTAAAAAATTTCCTTTTTCAATTTTTGGGTAATGACAAAAGTCATGGGTGAGTTCATGTTTGTCTGTTGTGTTTCGCAAATTACAATTTTCTTAATTTATCTTCGAGAAGATATGTTAAACTTTTACGTTTAAACTATTTTCGTTGCCGACTTTCAAATTGTTGTTCCGCAGTTTCCACCATCTTTGTAAAATAACTAAAAATGGTTGATTTTTCTAAATTTTCAAAGCGTCAGAAATAACAAAACACAGGGTTTTGTCCTCTGGTGACTCGAGTGAAGTGCCCTCCATTTACAGTGTATAGGTCTCCGTGGGTGGTGATAACGGGAGGGGGGTTATAAACTAAAATGGGGTGCCGGTGAGACTGCCTAGAGCGTTGGTAGAATCGGTGGCAAAAAGCTTTCAAGTCGAGAGCAGGCCTCTCGATGATGGTGGGAGGCTGCCTAAAGAATTTTTCGTTCAAAGCAAACTCGTTCCGCACTGGTCTTTTTTGGTTCAATGGAAGCAACCTTCGACAAGATCTGCAAAGTTCTCTCACTTCGTGCGCTGCTCGAACGGTTTCTGTTTCGATGATGACGACACGATGATCGGACGCGCATGTTGAATCGATGTATTGGGTAATTTATATTCGTCTGGAGGACTTGAACTCGAGACGATAAGATTGTCAATCTTCAAGGATGTAGTTTCGTCAAAAACGGTGTCGCAATTTGTTGCAAAATACGTCACCCGTTGTTGGTCCAACATTTGTCTCTCCCAAGTTTCTTTTTCAAACCCCCTGCCTCGTTGTGAATAAACTAATTGTAAGTGCTAAAAGACTATACGGTGACAAAAAGTGCTAAGGCGAAAAACAAGAATGTTACCCGGCTTTGCCTGAGTTTACAGTAACCACCAATGAAATAAAAAATTAATTGTTTAAATTTACCGGCTATTTTATGTTTACACGATGACACGCGATAAACGCAAACGTTAAATGTGAAGTAACTGATTTTTCACGTGCTATACTTTGAAATAACGTCATGCAGTGGTGCCTCAACATGTTTTTTTATATTTAAAAATTTGGATTTTCAATCATTTGACATTTATTATGTTAAATTGAAAAAGAATCATTTTAAAATATCAATTTGATTATTTTATGTTTTTTGATATTGTTATTTTATTTTATTTTTATATTGAACATATTATTCCGGTAATAGTATGTGTATTGTGTATGTTGTGTGTTTGGTTGGAACTGTTATCTGGTTTGCTTGGTTGGTTCGTGAAATCGACGACGTCATGCTTTTGATGTGGAGACGCCATTTTTTAAGTTTGAAGCGAAAGGGAGATTATCCAAAATGTTGTAACGCTTGTTTTTATTATGTTTTATTGATTGATAATCGAGATCCGTCGCTCCGTCGCTAGCGAATTATGATGGTTTAGTAAGTGGATGTTCATTGTTATGCGATTTCATTGAGATTCATGCGTTCGGCAGAAAATCTCTAGACAGGAAAACGAAATCTCTGCTTTATAATATAGGATTTTCAATTCTATCAAAAGTTTGAACGTCAGAAGAGCCGAACGCCAAGCCGTGACTTGTAGAAATTCGCTGCTAAATGATTATTTCATTTTAAATGAATTCCTCTGGCATTCAAAACAAATAAATTAGCCAATATTTGGTCACAAGTTTTCAAATTTTATTTTTTGAAAGACCCCCAGTCTCGGAAACATAGAATTTTCGCAGCCAAAAAATCACTGTCAAGAGTTGCAACCTTGAGCGGACGACACGGGCCGTTTGTGATCCGCCACTTTCTCGGATCAAACGTGGAAACGCCGACGTCGGACAAGAAAGAAACCTTCATTATTCAAAAAAGCCAGTGCAGTCAGTGACCATTACGTGCAGGCGGCAAATCCACTCCACTCTCTCACGCTGTGGACGGACCCGGAGGGGCGAGACACAGCGGCATCAACTAACGTGCCATTGGCCGAGCGAGGCTGCTCACTTTGGGACGTGCATTCTTGTTGCTCTTGCCCGGGACAGGACCAAAGCGGGACCATTCAATATTTACTCGAAACACAGAGGGAAGGGCAAATTGCAGCCTATGAACGTTGACGAATAGAGACTCCAGATAGCCAATGTATTTGTCTTTTTGATCGACCCTCGACGAATCGGTCAAGTCACGTTCACGGCGGTCCAGTGTAGAAAACAGTTTATATTTTTCCTCAGAAAACTCGTCTCTCTCGTCATGAGCGTCGATTATCCATGCAGCCGTCATCCTTTTCGCAAAAATGAAAGATCATAATAAATAACTGCTCACCGCCACCGCCAGAGGGGGTAAGAGTATACAGTGAGGGTGGGTGGATGGATGAAATCTGACCAGGAGAGAGAGGTGTGGCGATTGAAAGTGCTTCTTGAAAAACTTACATGACGTTTCTAGTGGCCTGGGAAGTTGGGAAGGACGACATTCCAAAAATGTATATAAATATGTGCTATTATGGTTTCAAACATAGTGATTGGGGCTGCCAGGAACGCTGTGCTTTTGTCACTGGGTGTCACTATAGTAAAACCATCAAGTAACAATTCATCTTAAGGAGCGCTGGGCACGCAATATAACAATTTGAAACCATCGATAGTTCTCAGATCACCATTAAACCATATTACAACTAATTTCGAAAATAAATGAAATCGGCAAAATAATGCCCGATAGGAATGCCCGTCTGATTTTATTTATCATCGAAATTAAGCTATATTTTATTTTATTTACATTTATCTTTATTTAAAACAGAAACAAACCAACCGATTCTCTGGAATGCCACCAGAGGGCACACATTCCTATGAAGCCCATAGTTAATGCATGTTGTTATTAGCGTCAGATCCAGAATGTCCTCGTCCCCCCCATTTTCGGGATCAAATTTGTTGAGTCATCGGACAAACAGTTTTCAAGATAACTTGTCTACCATTTCTGACATGCACCCATCTCCAACTCCCGTTCATCTCATTGGTCAGGGCTGTCAAGACATCAAAAATATCCTCCTATTCCGAACGTTGTCGTCAAAACAACAACTATTTTCGGCAAGCCAACATCACCAATTATTTTCTTGGAAAGTCAGCCATCCCTAATTATCTTTCATTATTCTCTGCTCGAGAAAATTCTCCTTTTCTTAGCATAAACGAAGTATTATCAAAGCCATTTTCTGAGGGCCAATCAAAAATCCCCATCAAAATACGAGCGAACAACAAAAACAGATAAATTATTTCCAGATAATAGGCTTCGGCAGCAATCATTTTCTTTGGAAAACAGGAAAGCCAAATTCATACATGTACGAATATTTCATTGTTGATCTATGATTGAGGAATAATAAGCCAGACGAGCAGAACAGCGAAATAGAGGGCACTGTGATCCGCCAAATGTCAATTTACTGCTAGGAAAAGCACATTTATTTTTCGGAATATCAAAAGGGCGCTAAAAAAACTGTCATGCACATAGGGTATATGATAGGGATTGGGATGCCCACAAATGTTGCGTGAAAGACAAAAAGATTTCTAGTAAATTAAAAAAATTTAAAATAATAATTTGTCCAGTGCGAAATTGACCAACAAATCACAGTGTTTTGTTTTCGTGCTCAGCCATTTGCGTCTAATTGAGATTGGCGCGGGGTCAACAACATGTCAACATCGTCGTTCTTCTAGTCAGACAGCCATACACCCACACCCATGATACACCACGCAGCTCATTACATATGCACGAAATCCCAGACGACTCTGCTATTGAGCGAGAGACGAAGAAAAAGAAAAAATAGAACTACGCTCAGCCCAACCAAGATCGCACGCGCAGATTTGGAAAGGTCAGAGCAAAGGTCAGAGGTCTCCGTCGGAACTGCAAGTGCTGGCGGCTAGACCAAGGAACATGCGCGCACATGAACTAAAGTGAGGAAATTCTCATGTACAGGAAAACTTGTATAGAAAACTTGTATAGGAAATTCTTTAATACAGAGTAACTGCACTGAACAAACAGTTTTATTTAACAATGTGAATGTCTAAATAAATAAGATCAATATATATGATGAAATCCGCAGGTGGAACACCCCAATGACGCAGTAGATCTCCCAAGGCTGAGTCAAGATGGCGGAAAGAACACCAAAATTGTTATGCCTTATTGACGCGGCTCAAGCTAGTAGCTATCAGTGAAGACACGAATTGCGATGGTAAAAGTGCGAGTTTTTATTGTCCGGAACAAGCCACACAAGTGATGGCAACAAAGCGAGAACGTACTACACCGAACAGAGCAAAGCAATCGCACTCGACGAGAGCATAGAAGCGAGAGATGAGCAAGACAAGAACTGCGCCATTGCTTGCTTGTACTAGTGGGGGTCAGCCGGTGACCCACCCCTGCCTGGGGCAACCGGCCCAGCACCAGAGTCGCCACCGCGTGGCGACCCTGGTGCACCCAATGCTCGGTGGCTCCCAAACTCTTGAAGACCACCGAGCACCCGCACCACCACCCAGCTACACCTGAGCCTGGTGGCGACTCTCCGAAGGTGCAATTCCTCCAACAATATATAAATCGATATTTTAATTTACGTTACAAGAGCGACACACATTTTCCTCAACGTATCCTTTGTGGTGTTATTGTTCCTATCATTTTATTACGCATCATCCCGTGGCAACGACGAAACTAATTTTTCAAAATTGTCATTACATGTCCCGATTTTCAGAAGTATTAACCTTTTCGGTTAAAGTTAATCAACTTAATGTAACGGTAAAAATGGCGGATAACCAAATGGCATGTGTTTTTTCCCCTTCCAAATATTAGATCGATAACCACATAAGCGTGTTGTACACTATTATAGTCAGAGGCAGAGGAGGAACAACCCCGACCAGCCTCGACCCTGGCCAAACATTCTGCCACCGCCACCGCCACCACCACCACCGAGCACCACCCAACCACCCCTCAATCTCGCTGGCAAATCGTTGTCATTTGTTTTTTCAGGCGAGATGAGATTTCTGTTGTTGGCAAGTGACCAAACCCAAAAGACGCGTGCGCCATCATAGCGTGTGCTACATGGGCAACGAGCGTCGAGCAAATTTATTAGTAGACCTCGTATATGCAGTTGATATCAAGTCAAGTTGATCAGCCGAACTGATGCACACTACAGACCTCTACCATATACACACTAATCATGAGTAGTTCCAGTGGCGGCTCGTCCTTTTGTTGCCGGAGAAAGCCGGGATTTCCCTAAAAATAGGCAAACGTTTGGTCGGGTCTGCACCAAAAGCAGATTGTCTTTTATATTGGCAATTTATAAATTAAAAATATAAGTCAGAGAAGCAGTATTCCATGGTCATGTGAACACTACCTCCCACTCAAATAAAAATAAATAAAAGAACCATTGCATAGTGTCTGTCCTCTTAAAACTCGGGGCGTTTATGGAGCTTTGCGCCCATAGCTATATTAACTTGACCTGATCCGAGTTCTGTTTTCTCTCTTCCATATATACATGAACACAGACATTCATGCACGCACGAATGCAGCCTTGGCTCTAAAGAACTGCCAAAAATTTCAAATTACGCTGACAATAGGACTACAATAAAACGGGGACCATGCACATAAAGCTTTCGAACGTCGCGCGCACGTCCTGCCCATTCCGTTTTTATGAACGACCATTTCAAATTTGCCACTGTTTCTGAATAATGGACTTTCACTTCTCTTGCAGAAGGCGATCTCGCATCCAGAACTGCCCCGAGAAAAAAATGCCGCATTTCTATTGAACTCAAGAGAGGGGCGAAATCCCACCCACTACTTGTGGCAAAGGCCTATATATATATATTCATTTTTGAGCATATCACGAGTCCTCAGTTTCAGAATTCAGCTTCAGTTTCCGAAGTTTAGAAAGTAGTCAACAATATATCGATTAAGGAAATGGGAACGACTCTCAGGTGCACGTTGATCGACGATCCCTACCTAGGTAACTTAATACTAAGCCTGGGCTAGGCAAAATTACCAGGTCGCCCCCCCCCCTGCATTGTGAGGGGAAGGGGGTTAGGGCGAACACGCTGGTGGACCTCCTTAGCAAATATCTCAGCAGAGAGAAATAGAATTATATTTTTAATTCAATGGAAAATAAAATTAAATGGAAAACGCAATGCCAAAATCAAATAAACAGATTTACAAAACAGATACTTTTAAAAAGCGACGTCAATTGAAAAAGAAACCAACTTGACAGATTTTTTCAGCCCAGTTTTAACGAGGTTTCACCAGCGTCCCCGCCCTAAAACCTCCCCTATGACCTCATAATTTTTGCATAGCCTGATTTTTGCATGGCCTGTGACCTAGGTCGAGAACGTTAACGTGTTCCTGATACCGTATAGGGCTCGCACCCCACTGGAAAAGAACGCTATAGAAAGTTTTCTCGCCCGAAAAATTCCGGAGAGGTCTCTCGACCGGGAATTGAAACCACGATCACCGGGCATATAGAAGTCCGGCTTGACAGACAGGACGTGAACAAATTGAACGTGACATTTGCGAAAGGGGGAAATACTGCAAGCAAAATAAACAGATACGATAAGAGAGAACATGATAAATACGAGTAATTTGAAGATTGTCGCCAGAAGCATATTACAAGTACATGTGACAGAAACAGACACTGAACAGAAATATAAATAGCCATTCCCTAATGTAGTCAATTGAAAATCCAATAACCGTGTGCATGTACGAAAGTGTAGCCCCATCTGGTGGTCGATCAGTGAATTAAGATATTTCTAACCCATTGTCAACGCCAGATCCCCCATCCCCCCATTATGCAACCAGGCCAATTCACTAGGAAACGTTTGGTCGTTTGATGCATTAGCACGAATCGCTCACGGAAGAACTAGGGGTGAGATGGGTAATGGGAGGAGGGGGGAGGAGAAGGGGGCCGGGTTCAGATATTGGAAGTGTCAGAATCAAACCGCACAGCAATTTATCATCATTTAACGCTCGCGCGCCACTGGGCCATTTTCCCCCTTGCGTGATGCTCTCTCGGCCATCAACGCCCCCCGAAACTTACCCCCTACCCCCTCCTCCTTCTGAAGCTTCACCCATCCCGCACCGAGAGATGGGGAATCGAAACGACTGGGGGCGACTTCCAACATGTGGCATGACGGTCCAGCCCAGGTCCCACCCCCCATTCCCCACGTAACGTAAATACTCCGTGTATGCGTTAATGGAGCGAATTCAGAAACTCCCGATTTCATATTTTAAAAAATAATGTTAAATGGAACATTGCACCAGATACGATTTGAGCCTCCCGATTCCATAGACCTCCACTGACACATCTGAAAAAAATGGAGTTCTCATTGAAGTAGAGCCTCGATTATCCGATTATCCGGTCAGTTGTCGCCGGATAATCGAATTTCAATAATCGAACACTCATTTTTGCAAAAATTTATATAAATTTCAATGAAAAGGGAATACACATAGGAACATATTACATCCACACATGTCACGTGACATGACGTGGCGTGGTCACATGACGACGACATCCGGCTTCTGACTCGTTCACATCAACCTAATTTTTAGGACACGGTCCGGATAATCGAGGCTATATTCTAGAACTAGATGGAGTCACAATTTTTCCATTTCAATTTATTAAATAAAAGGGTCACCAAAAAAAAAGAGCAAACGGATATTGGCTCTTGAAAAATTTGAAGAAAAGAAAAATATTTAAATAACACTTCATCTTCTTCAATATTTCATATTCATTTCATATTCAATATTCATATCGGTGTCGTATTCATGTCGGTGGCGGAGAGGTAGCGCGTTCGCCTCAAAAGCCCGTGATCGCGGTTTCGATTCCGGCCGACACCTTCGGAA
>JAQGBY010005988.1:0-13775 GCA_034698785.1 Mycogona germanica
AATTTATTATAGTAATCATATATGGTATGCATATATGATAGTAATATATTAAATCATATATGACATTTTTGTAAGGGATGGTACGTGGTGGGAAATGGTACATGCAGACATGAGTCTCCATCTAGCGGCTGAGAGGTGGGAAGTGTCAATGAGGTGGTAGTAGGGGTAAAAGGACTGAGTGTGGCCTAATGACGTCAAGAAAGCATAG
Source organism: Mycogona germanica (assembly GCA_034698785.1). NCBI lineage: Eukaryota > Metazoa > Arthropoda > Diplopoda > Chordeumatida > Chordeumatidae > Mycogona > Mycogona germanica. The sequence goes on from JAQGBY010005988.1 coordinate 209, forward strand.
ACAATTATGAATTTCAGGACAACCGAAAACTGAGTTTCCACATAGGGATGCATGATAATCATAAAACATCATTTCATGATAATTATTTGATTGTCCAAGACTTTGAACAGACTATTTGAATATCCTCAAAATTCTTCATCTTTTCATTATTTTATGCAATTCGCCCCTAGCCCTTCCCCCATCCAACGAGCATGCTCATTAAAATTGCTTTCATCCATTCAGTGGAATTCTATCGAAATTGCCACACAATCAATCAAATAAATGTCGCAATGTGGTGCGAATCGCAGCAAATGTGGTACGAAAAGACCCGACCCGGTCAGAAATCAATTAAATAATCATTTGCGCTTTGACAAATTGTGTGACGACAGCCAATAAATCATCCAAGGACAGTCTAGCGCCAAACTGACCATTAACAGCTGTCATCAGCAAATCGAACGGACGACCAATACAAATATTGACTTTTGCATTGAACGACTACATTTTTGGCAATTCCGTGGCTGTAATAGGCAGCTATGAAAAAATGTTTGTACATTTATCATGTGGTTGCACATCTGGCAGAATCACAGGCACCCCGTCACTCCAACTACCTGGCGACGTTTCGAATTTGACAAATTAAGTCTCGTGATGCGCGTCGCCACATGCGGAAACAGGAAGCGAATTTCAAGACGCGACGCGGCTAACCTGTTTCAATCAATTAGTAGAGTAGAGTACATCCTATATTATAAAACAAAGAATTGGATTTTGGTGTTCGGAGCACAATTTCAGAACGGCTCAATGAAATCGCATAAAAATGAACATACCGTAAGTACACCATCATAATTCGCTAGCGTCCCCTTTTCAGATATCTATTTTCAATACAACATAATAAAACTAGCTTAACAAAATTTTGGCGTTTGTAACGTTTCCCTTTGGCTTCAAACTTTAAAAAATGAACGTTAAAAAACTTTAAAAAATTAACGTTTGCGTTTATCGCGTGTCATCGTGTAAACGTAAAATAGCCGGTAAATTTAGTTACTTCCATTTAACGTTTGCGTTTATCGCGTGTAAACTTAAAATAGCCGGTAAATTTAAACAATTAATTTTTTTTTTCATTGGTGGTTACTATAAACCCAGGCAAAGCTGGGAACCCCTCTTGTTTTTATTATAAAAAACAAATATTGGCCCATTGCAGATAGACCTCACAACTGCTTATTAAATAGTTGGTTGATGCCTCGAGGGAAATATGACGTAACTTTTAAAGAGCGTCTGCACTCTCGACACTTCGATTTACATTTACTGTCTCTGAAAGATGACTTGTCAAAAATGTTGGCTCCGTCCCAAGTGGCACTTTAATTATCGGTGCACCACCTAGCGAGAGACCGGTTCATTACGTGGTCTTTATAGTGTTCCCTCAACTTGATCTTACCTTTGAGGATACATGATGGCCATGTTGGTGACTATAGCCGAACCCCAATCACCTCCCTGAGCACAATTAAACAAACGATTGGAAAATTATTGACGATTCCCTAAAATTTTTAAATCGCTAAAAGCTGCTAATGAAATTCAGGAATTACCTGCGTGTAGTAGGAATTGAATCCCAGCCTCTGCATTAGCTTGTCAAATATTTGTGCAGTCTCCACTTGACCGAAACCTAGAAATGTCAATAAATATAGGTGGAATTTTTTGTCTTTCTTTCAAGTTGCTTTTATTTCGCAAATTGTAATTTATATTTGGATTATAAGGTTTCAGGTTTTTCATTTGCTGAAAACCGATTATGAATTCGCGTTTAATTTTAAATTCCTTAAATCATAAATGAGCGAGATCGAGTATTTACCCCTCTGGTGTGGTGCCTCTGAGAATCCGTAGCCGGGAATGGAAGGCACGATCACTTCGAAGACAAAGTCCTGTCCCTGTCTGGGTGTGGTCAGCATGGGAATGATATCGAGGAACTCGACGAATGAGCCCGGCCATCCGTGCACCAGAATGAGCGGCAACACTTTGACGTTGGCCCCCACATTCTTGGGTTTGACGTGCAGGAAGTGGACATTGATGCCCTCGATTTGGGTCTGGAACTGGGGAAAAGTGTTGATGCGCGCCTCCTGCGCCTTCCAGTCGTACTTGGTGAGCCAGTAATCCACCACCACCTTCAGGTAGTCACTGTTAAAACCGTATTCGAAATTGGCGCCCTCTAATGGTTCCGGGTAGACGGTCGCTTTCAGTTTCTGCTTGAGGTCAACTAGAACCTGAAAAGTGAAAAAGATCCATTCACCTCTTTTAAATGTCAGCATTTGAAAGCTTTTTTGTAGTCGAATTCTGCAACAAACTGATTTGTAGTTTCAAATTTTGGTGTGTTTTTCTTGATCTCCATTAATCATGCTTACACGATTACACGGAAGTCGTGTAATCCGAAAAGTGTGTTATTTCATTGTTTCGTTGAATTTAGATCGTTGAGCGGTTAAATTAAAAAGAATTGATTGGACAGCTCAAAGTTCACTGTCGATTGCAAAATACTATTAGAATTTCAAAAGAATATTAGCAACAAACTGTGGTTCGGCGGTCCCGGGTTCGATTCCCGACGCAGAGCATTTAACTGGTTTGTAATATTGTAATTGTATATTGTATTGTAATAATATTGTATTATTGTAATTGTCATTGTAATGATTGGGTGTCCTTTCGACAGATCGTGCGTTTTTCTCCTGTGACCACATTTTTGTCTTTCAAATTTGATTCTCAAAATTGAATTACGTCATCTGCGCACGCGCACAATCCCCAATTCCACTCATTCTGTTTTGTGCGCATGCGCAGATGACAATTAAGAATTAAATTTGAAAGACCAAAATGTACCTCCTGTATAGCTTTGTACAAATAGAACTACAGAACTGTGCAGACTCTGTGCTTAGGCACAATTATATACAGTTAATGATAATATTATATGGTTAGTCCTTCTATGTTTTTTGTCATTCTGTAATATGTTAAAAATTCCATTAGTAAATATTTTGTTCTCAACTTATATTTAATTTCTTTGGTGTTTTTTTTGTAGCTGATCTTTGTTCTCGCGTCCAGCGTTACACCTTAAATTCACTATTACAGAACTGTGGTTTATGTAATTCGACGGACTTTCGCTTTTGAGCGCGCCATGACCTTGGCTCTTGAATGACCTTGAGTGGCATCGCTCAAGTTTTCTCTGCGCGCTTTATCGACTGGACACCAAAATAAATTTGGGCGTCTGATTTTAATTGCTGAGTCATCACTAGCGTCAACGCGAACAACAATTTGATTAAAAAAATGAGTACCTTATCGGGGACGGAGACTGAGAACTTTCGAACGGTGGTATCTTCCTTGTAGTTTCGTGGATCGCCTTTGCCCCACCATCCGGTGACCAGTTGAAGCTCATCCGGTTCATGGCAACATCCAAAGATGTAATAAAAGGCGGCTGTCGCTAGACCCAAAGCCAGGAAGCCGAAAAATAGAGCTTTAAGAACCACTGAAAAGAAATTCAAGAAAATAAATGGACGCTCTGTTTAAACAATCCTTCCTTATTTGCTTTAATAGTCGGGCAATTTCTTCTTTCGAAATATTGTACAATTGTGCTGATTCAAGTGGTCGGGCAATAGAAATTGATTTAAATTTTTCGTGATGAGACAGCGGTTTCACGACCCTCAAGGTCAACCCTTTACAGGGAGACGATTGACAATAAATAGATGATCATTTCTGCTTATCGTTGGACTATCTCGCAGACACGTTCAAGATAAATATAGTTATCATATGTCTCCAGTTATGACCCTGGAGTTTGGACCTTCTGGGCAATCGAGACACCGCTAAAACAGGCCCTACGTCACGAGTGACATTACAAATTTGAACGCGGCGAAGAAATATGGCGATTCGTGACCACAGCACACCTTGAAGTATTATTGGAAAAAAAAACGTGTTTTTTTCTTCTTCCAGCTCATAAATACAAATAATTACGAGCTGCCGGTACAACTATAGTATATTTTAAGTGTCCAGTTGACCTGGAGGATGACGCGCCCTTGTCATCCAGCGACAGTCCTTGATGATCATATTAACGAGACACTTGTCCTCGACAATCGACATCTGACTAAGCCAGGCCATCGTTTACCAAAATTAATCATAAAAGGATCGACGAAAAATCTTTGGAATAAATATTAGTAAATTGCAATGCAGGCAGATTTTCATGTTGTCACGTCTAATCATAGAAAATGATTTCTGCATAAGTCTTATGAAATTTGTAATCGCAATTTGTTATAATACAGGATCTTAGAACAATTGTCATTAATCTTTAAATTCTGGTCTTATCCAGTCTTTATCCAAAAATATTATTGAATACTTAATTCTTTTTTTAATGGATTCCTTTCGTATGACGACTGTTAGTTTAAATTCGCCATTAAGCTCTTCCAGTCCGATGACAATACTAGACGACTAATTATAACTGTCAGCACAGAAAAATGTCAAGTCGAAAATCCGAGAATACAATGCTCCTCGAATAAGCTATGACCCATTTGTGTAAATAAATAATCTCTATTTTACTATTTGCATATTACTATTCGTGCATACGTAATTATGTCAATTTTGAATAAGTGCTGGTGCCCGGGCGGTGGATCGCGTCCCGTCAAACTAACCGGAAGAGTAAAGAGTCTACTCCACTTCTTTAACATGATAAATCTGTGATAAATTGACACTGTATGTCGAAGTAGTTGCAATCGAAGAGAGAGTTTGTAATACTTTCTCCTAATGTTGTTGTCACATTGAAATAATTCCCTCAGAATAAAAAATCGACTACCACAATTCAGCTCAGAATAAAAGATGGAGGATCCAGATCAGCGTCCGAATTGAGACCAATGCGTTGGCGAACTCCAGGCTAGGAATTGCAGGTCCTCACATTAAGGTTTTAATGTTAAGGCTAAATTATGCATGAATGTTAAATGATGGACCGTGGGCATTTTAGATGCGAGCAAATCAAATCCACTTACTGTTGGGATTCTTTCCTGTTTTCTTTTCCAGTGAAGACCTCCTCCTCTTTCCAACAAGTGATTTCTCTCACACTGGTGACCAAAATGAGCACGGTCTCTGCCTATCTGCTTGTGTGCTGTAATTTAGTTGTGCTCCCGGGCATACTTCCAAAGTTCCACATGATAACGCTAGATCGAGGGTTGCGTGTGCGGATAAATTGCATTGTACTTGTGCGGACAATCAGGTAGTGTCCGACGGTCGTGTCGCCACCAGACTTCGGTGGCATTGGGCTCGGCGGCGCCACGCTCGCTCACATCCGGCTGATTTGCGTTTTGGAGAAATTGAGATACGCACCTACTGTTGTACATGTAGAACGTCCGCCCGGTTGTCGAGTGCAAAAGTTGTCTTTAAACGGCCTTGACGAGTCCTGAAGCAAATCATTTTTTATTGGATGAGGGAGGAGCAACGTCGAGGCCCGAATGGGGAGGAAGAAGTTCAGTGGCGCGGTTAGGGGTGGCTTGCCTCACTGGAACGACGATGGCCTTAAATCGAGGTTTTTTCATTCGCTTGGGGTGGAATTTAAAAAAAAATGAGGAATGTGTTTGAAATAACCTCGCGAGGCCATCAAGAGTATTAATTAATGGATGAAATTGAATAGACCTATTCACGATAAAAATTCAGTAGCAACGAGTCCAACAGTTTGGGAGCAATGAATATGTGAGAAATAATTTTTTTTATTATTTTTTTCCTAGTGAGGAAGGGCCTGTTTTATCCCTCTTCTCTGACCAGACGAATGTCTGTAATTTCTTGAGTTTGGCAAATGTCACATCCAAGTGAAATTTTGATAGGAGGATATCACACCTTGTGTGAAACATGATTATTATAGGCTGGTAAGTGGTCATCTAATTATTTCATATCTCGCGTTTCCGTCAGTGAAAATGCATGCGTGTAGGCAGGCATGCGGCGCATGCCGTGCGTGGTCCGGCCGTCACGCCACTGGGCAAGGGTGCACCTCAAGAGAGCCTCGCTGGTTTTATTGGTTGCGTCCCCTCTCGACTCAAACTTTTCTTGTTTGCCAACTGCCTATCTACTGTACTTAAATCGCTTGAAATTCGTCTTGCGTGATTGAAAAACTCATTTTTCTAATCCCCCGACGGACAACCGAGTGTTGTTTTTTCTGCAAACAAGATAATCGCCTCTGGGTGTTGTCTATTTTCTTCACATCGTTCGATTCGGTCAAATATTTCGTGAGCTTGACAATATTTCCAAATGCGTAAAAATTTGGCCTTAAAACCAGACCCCAAGGCCTTGCTGTGGTTCCCATAATAATAGTTTTAAAATGCTAACTACTCGATGAAGGGTAATTTAATCATTCGTGACCCAATTAGTTTGCGTCAGATTTCACTTTTTAATTCACGTATTGAATACATAAATGTAGTTTGTCACGCGAACTGGATATCAGTTTTTTTCACCCGATTAACCGCATTTGCCATAGTTTCCGCACCACCCGTCATTCGTATGGCCCCACGTCCGCACAGCACAAGAGCCGCACCAAAATTCATTTCCGAGCACTTCAGCTTCATTTAAAAAGTGCACAACTGGTCAAGTAACGTTTGGCTCAATTGATATGTCATTTTGTTTTGCTCAAAATCTCCAGCGTGGTCATTTGAAATCGTTTCTCGCAATGTGCTCGTGAGACTGACTCAAACAAAATGACATTTACATAAAGCAGAATTTCAAAATGGGCCGAGTGTAAATGGAACTAAACAGTTGTGTTATTCAAAAAGAGTTATCCGAGTTTTTTTAACAAATTTTCGTTCAGTATTTTCACAAACATTTAATGAGGCAGTGGACCTTATAGTGGTGTAAGTCGGGGTTATTTTTTGGAATTGAGAAACAAGTGGTTTTAATGGATTTGCTGGAATAAATTCCAAAGCGCCAAATTCGTTACGATAACGTATTGGATATATCTTTGAGGCTGGTATTGAATAGATAAATAAGTAAAACTAATATTATAAATAGATGGATTTCTACAAATTAAATGTTTATTTTTTCACTTGTTATTTGAGTTAAACATTTGAGTTATTTGAGTTAGTCATTTTTTAAATGGTGTGCACCGAAAAATAAATTATGAAAATTCTTGTAGCATTAAACATGCAATACAAAAAATTAATGTATTTTTAAAGTAAAACGAAAAAGATGAATTATATTTTTGTAATAATAATAAACTGAAGCTAAGATTCACAAGCGTTTGCCATTCATGTACAATACTACATATTGTGTGTGCGTGATTATGATCGATTTAAAAATAGAAGAAAGAAAATGTTTAAAAGTTTCGCCTTCAACAAGCTTCTTGAAGCTTCAACCAAATATTCAATACGTTAACGAAACGAATTTGACGCTTTGGAATCTATTCTACTAAATCTACCGGAAATGAAACCTTGTGTGTGTCACTTAAATTTAAGAGAAGAAAACTCCCGACTTAAAACTAGTCTGTCTGATACGAATTTTCTGAAAATCCTGCTTCTTTCTGTGTTGACGCTATAGGAAAGATTTAGTTTTCGTTGCAATTTCTTTCCTCAGTTAGTCATACCAAGATTGCATTACGTCTATAACTAAAAATATCAAAACATAATCCACTCTAGGTTTCACGGTTTCAAAAGTTAACTGGGAAAACCAAAATGCGGTTAAAATTTGGCGGTAAGTTTTTCTGATATCGATCTCAATTTTCTATCGATTTATATATCGACATATCGATACGATGTTCAAGTTCGATGTATTTTCGATTTTTTTCGATAGTGAGTCATCATTTGCTTTATTTGCTTTCGTTTTGTGGTGGTGTATAAACGTCAAATCGCTGTCCGCGAATAAATTAAATATGTAAGCCTACAACTAAATCAGAAGAAAAAAGAACCCAGTCAAGTTTTTTGGTGATCTATTAAGGAAATAAAAGAGTGGCAAAGAGTTCTCTCATCGCCCCATCTGGTGCAGTCTCGGTTGGTGGCAGTGTTCCCGAAGAAAGTTCTCGAGGAGCTGCGATGACCTGAACCTGGTTAGTCAAGACGCGATGCCACTACAGTGACTGCATATACTAAATATGTACGAACCTAGGTGGCGCTGCCATCGTTCAGTGCGATCTGTATTTGGTTTGTCTAGACAATATTCCCTGGCTGTAATAATCATCTAAGGGTGAACGTAGTCTCAATCAAAATCAAAATCCAATAATGACCATTCCGAGTACAGTACACTTACTGTTGCGGTCGTCTCAATCTTCTTTTAATTGTTGGATGAATGATAACAGCAGATTTTATGTTCAATAAATGTTACCGAGGCTCAAATTTCTTCATTCGCACAAAGTAATAGTTCGCTGAAATTGTATAGTGTATAATGCTACTGGGTAGGCCTAGTCAATGGCATTAACATCTATTGGTCTAGAGACTGGTATGTGGTGCGACTGGTCCCGGGTTCAATTCCCGGCGAAGGCTCTCGTTATTCGATATCCCAGGGTGCACGAAACAATATTGCGTGTACTGAAATGTACGTATCCAAAGTCAGACACATTGGCTGCTTTTTTAATAAGGAATTTCCGTCTAATCTGGTTTGTATTTCCATGCGCCAGGTGTGCCCGTTGTTTGGTGATTGTCATCCCAATGAGCCTGACTGGGAGCGACGATTGAGGGCTTCACTCAGCCGCCGGCCGTGTCCAAAGAGGATCCGGATAGCGGCGCCTCCACTACCATCACCATGGCTCCAGCGGCGACAACGGATCAGTCGTCCACGTTCTCTTCTTCCGCCTCCTCCTCATCTATGCCCTCTCGCTCACGTCCGAGTCCGTTGCGAAGGGTGGCCATGTCGGTCATGACGGCTGCGCAACGCAAGGACTACGCCGTGATTCGTTGCGTGGGACGACTGGTGCTCGACGTTATCATGAAGTGCTGGACGCTATCGGCAACGGCCGTGCTGGCCATTTTTCTAATTTATTGCATGCTCGGCGGATGGATCACTCTGGCTCTGCTCTGCTTCTCAGTCACCGGTAAGCCACATCCTGTGGAATGGAATGGAATCATCGGATTAGATATTGGATCTGGCGTGTGCAATCTTATTAAACTACGTGTAACTGTGGACTATTGAATTCAGTATCATTTGGCCATTTTCCAAAAAGGGAGCTCCAATGTGAGCTTTCAAGGCTGCTTTCATTTTAATGTTTTTCAACTAAACCGCTATATGGAAGGTCCTATCATTTGGCCATACCCTCAATGGTTTAAGAATACGGGGGACAAATATAAATGAATGTTAGCGCATCCCACTGAAAAATCTCCTAAGCAATCGGTCGCAAAGATGTCTCATCCAAAATCCAATTTTAAATAATTTTTGAAAACGGTAATTTTTAAAATGGTCAGTTTTTTGTAGTATTGTATTTCCAAACACTGTAGTCGCTGCATTGCAGGCGTTTCTGTGCCCCTCTTGTTGCTACAGCGCCATATGAGGGGCACGTCCCCGCGATCTATATTTTCAAGAACACGCGCCGGGAATCGAACCCTCTTTTTTATTGCACTTTGCTGTTGTGTATATCACCTACAGAATTTTCTATAACCCTCTTGGTGCTTAGGCACTAGGTGATGGGCACACTTTCACCATTACCCCTTACACATGCCTTATTTACAAGTGGATAAAATTAACTAATCAAGTGCGTCATGCTTCCGATTGGTCTGTCCAGGTGTGGTGTATAACGCTGGCGACTGGATCCTTTATCACCCGGAGCAGCCGCCCCATTCTCGCCTGTTCGTGTCGTCGCCAGTCGCGTTCGGCATGCCTTCATTTGAGAATTTGTTTCTAAGGTCTGTCGTCCAAACACCGGATCATATTGTGTTCTCCACAATCATTGAAACGCGTGTCTTTCTGGAATTGCTCTGGTTAAATGTTTTCTTCTCGATTTGCAGGACCAAAGATGGTATTAAAATTAATGCCGTGCTAATTAAACAAGATGTAAATATATTGAACGCTGTTCCCACCATTTTATTTTTGCATGGAAATGCAGGAAACATTGGTCATAGGTAATATATTTCAATCGATTCATTCCGTTTCAACAATACGACATTCCAATTTCTGCATTTTCTTTTTATGAGATTTTATTTCACGTAGTCGTACCTCTTCTGTTTGATATAATTAAGTCTGCTGATTATTATTATTCTCTAGTTATTGTCTTAAATACAATTGAAACTCGAATGGATTGACCAATTTCTTGTCTTGCAGGTTGGTAAATGCTCGAGGTTTATACAACAAACTAAATTGCAACATTTTAATGTTGGAATACCGTGGGTACGGACGAAGTGAAGATGTGCCGTCGGAAAAAGGTGACTTATTTTGGCGGTTTATCTCTGATATCTGTACGTAAGTCGATCAGCTTATTATTTTTGTGGGCTTCAAATATAAATTTCTCAACTAGATTTTTGTAATTTTCTCCGTGCAGGGCTCTATTTGGACGTCCAAGCTGGTGTTGACCACCTTCTTTCCCGAGCGGATTTGGATCCCCGCAAGATAATAGTGTTCGGCCGATCGCTAGGTGGCGCGGTGGCCATCGACATAGCTAGTCATCCGCTCTATGCTCGAGCTCTAATGGCGCTCATCGTGGAGAACACGTTCACCAGCATTCCAGAAATGGCGCAGGTCTTCGCGCGATGCAATCTACTGCGCTTTTTACCGGGATTTTTACATAAGAATAAGGTATTGGGCATCATTCAAGCCTTGGAGTTTCAAGTTGAATGAAAAAATATATTATCCAATATGTTGTATGAATTTTTATTATCAGACTAATTGGCATCGTCGTGGTAATTTGTTTCATTTTCTTTGTTTCTAATTCAAGTGATTTTTTTGTGTTTATCGCTGCAATGTAGTATTTATCAATAGCGAAAATTCCTCAGGTAAAAGTTCCCACTTTATTTATATCGGGTTTGGCCGATGGCTTAATCCCGCCACGAATGATGCAAGAAATGTACAAGGTATATTCCAGTCTCCTATTAAAATATTCTCGTACACATTTGCTGCATTTAAAAAAAATTATTAATTGGTTAGTTATTTAAAAGAGCTAGAATCGATTATTTTAGCTCCTTTCTTTCAATTTCGTATTCAGGCTTAACATTTTATCAATTTAAATTTAAATGAACTTCTACATTAAAAATACTTTCCGTACAGTAGAAATGTATTTTGAAATTCGATTTACAGAACTTTAGAAATAATGATTTAGTGATTCGAAATAATCAATGACCTAAATGGTTAATTGTCTTTTTTTTGTCGTTTGTCGTGCATCTAGTTTTGTGGCAGCACGCTCAAGGGTCTGGTGACCTTTGAATCCGGAACGCACAATGAGACGTGGCAATGTGATGGCTACTATCAAACCCTGAATAGGTTTTTAAAAAAGGTCACTACTTTTTTTCTTTTGGAAGTAATTATGTAAAATGGGAATAATGGGTCGCTGAACCACAATGATAACACGGTTTATTTTCGAATTCAGAATTTCAATATAATTCCAATAAAATATTTCAACAATCTTATTTAAGTTCCTTATCCGTCTTGGCGTGCTACTGCACCTTTTCATTAATAATTCCGAATAGTCTGCATGTGGCCCTATGGCAGAGGGAAGTAATCCTAAATTTCAATTAATGACTTCTTTAGTTTTAATTTAAAATATTACAAACTAATTCCAAAGCAAATGAAATTAGTAGAATAATGCGAATAATGCAGCAGAATACGAAGGCACTTTAATCAGTCAGGTACACAGGAATATAAAAACACGAGCTTTCGACCGCTAGGCCATTTTCAAGTGAAAATGGCTTAGCGGTTTTAATGTGTTTTTACTGTAATTAAGTTTAATGTTTTCAACTGACATTGCCAATTAGCAAAAGAACTTGACTGTCAGCAATCGACTGTAAACATAAAGTATTTTTCGAAATTGCATAGCCCTTGAGAATTCTTGACTTAGATTTTTGAGAAAATCGGCGTTCGCGTGAACCGATTGTTCTTATAGAAAACTGCAATAAAATGTATAGTTTTTCAATATCTATCTTTTTTTAAAATCTTGTTTCAATTTCAGGTCACGTGTGATATGAACAATTCGAGAGAACCAAATTGTGAGGATTTCTTCATTCAAATTCCCGCCAGCATCGCGTGACGAGTGTCTTCGTGTATTTCAAGTGTGAATGCATCCTGCTCTTTAGTCACGCTGCACTCGTCTAATTCATGTGTACAAACTTGCAATGCCAATTTTTGTCAATATTTCATATTGCTAAAATAAAATGATTAATTTATATAAAAATGAAGAATTTAATTTATTTAGATACTCGCTTAATCTGCAAGTTCGCCGTGGTTCTGGTTTTCTGCTCTAAGTGGTTTTTATTAAAGAACTTCAAAATATCTTGTGCTTGGCGTTTTAATCTTTGACGTTTTCAATCAGTGACAGTCCCATTTTCCTGTATCTGACGCTTCTCGTAGTAGACATTTCCAGTGCGTGACTCATCCCCGTTGTGCGTGACAATGTTGGCGCTGCTTTTCAAACAAATGTCGGGTGGATTCAGGTTTTAGAATTGTTCGGATGCAGCGGCGCTTTATATAGATACTTATTTGTCGACTGTGTTGTTTGAAAATGCCCTTACCTCCATAGTAACGCCGCAACAATAGACCCAATTTCAATGTATGATATTTGACAGCTGTTTCGTAAAATCATTTCATATTTTATGATTTCTAATATCGCTGTATGAAAGCACCAGACACTTTGGTTTCGTGATATTTCACAAGAACATGTATGTATTCCCATTTTTCGCAATATTTTATTGAAATGAGATTGATTCGCAAATAATGACACTGGATTTTTAGTAGTTTATTGCTTCAAATTGTTCTGGTAAGATGGTCAATTTTATTTTGTACTATGACTGCATACTTGAATTCATTCATTAGCTGTTGTCGTTTGTACGATCACGTTTTAAATGTTATTGAAACAATTTGAACCGAACTCTTCGAAGAGCTCGATTTGCCCAAAAAAATTAACCCCTCTACTACATAAGCATGTAAGCATGCTTCAAGTTGCTAGATATTTCAAATGTGCTTGAAATTGGGGCAACATTGGCCTTCGAGATCGTCTCCATCGCGAGCGATGCGCGTAGAACGCACCCTCTCAAGCACAATTTAATATTTTAAGCACAATTTAATATTTTGAGCACAATTGAGATAGATGTACGAATTGTCATTCGAGAGCGCCGTGTCTTATCTTGTCAAAGCACGGACGAGCGGCACGTGCCGATTCTGTTCAATGTCTAAACGCACCTTGCATGTTTGGAATAAATTCGAATGCTTGGCCAGTGTAGGGTAGGGACTTTTGACCAATTTTTTTATGTGAAACTGTTTTTGGTGAATTAAATTGATTCGCTATCGAGCAAGTTCAGTAAATACTGAATTCACTAGTATTCGTTATTTCACGTAATCTCTGCAATCAAATGGTCCACAAACGTGAAATGATATTTTATTCCTTTTCTGTATTTTACGAGAATGTGGGTTACCCGGCTTTGCCTGGGTTTACAGTAACCACCAATGAAATAAAAAATTAATTGTTTAAATTTACCGGCTATTT